>CATIWM010649967.1:0-12275 GCA_949671775.1 Mallotus repandus
TATATATATATATATATATCTCTTTTTTTTTTACCAAATATTTCCCAACCTTCATCTTTCTTCTCCAGCTCTTTTCAATTTTCAAACACCCAAACACTTGATTGCCTAAAACTCAGGATACCCACTTCAACTTTTCAATCACAATACCCAGAACACCCAAATCTCAAATTTTAATTTTTCCCAAAATTTTCAAGCCTTTTCTTCCTCTTCCCTTTTAATACTGCAAGCAGTTGTCGTCAGCCCAGCTTGCATAGTCACTCGCCCTTGGGAATTCATCATTGAACCAGCAACTTCGAGCAGCATCGTCGAGCAAGCAGCATTGCTAAGTGAAGGTACTAGCAAATGAGTAGCCTTAGTATCACCATCGCCCGCTGCAGCTGTGGGCACAACTAGTGGCGTCCTTGCTGCCTTGCAGTCGATCATTGCTGCTTCCTTAGTCGCCGACTTCTATAAGCAACAAAAAAAAATCCTACTCTCTGTTGTTCTTTGCACAAACCAACAACTCAATCTTCCATCGGAGCTGCTCGACTCTCTAGATTTGCAGCCTTTGCAACCCGACTAAGCAATTTTCAATCACTTTCCAAGGCAATTTTCAATAACTTCTTCTCAAAACTTATTTGAGGAGAACAAAATAAGGTAATTTTTTATTTTTCTTCCTCAATTTGTAATGGGTTTATCTTTTTAGACATCAATTTTGAGATTATTGTTTATTTGCCTTTTGATACTTGTAGTATCAAATTTATGTAATTTATGATTTATGTGGCTTGAACATGTTGTCTTATGTGATGATTTTTGAAGATGGAATTTTGCATTCTTTGTTCTTGGGAAGATAAGATTTCTCATTTGTTTGATGATTCTAAGAATTAAATTATTTTAGTAAATAAAAATGCCAAAACAACTTCCTTCCTTTGATTTTGTGTAGAAAGTTATGATCTTTTTGTTTAATAAACCAAAGGTAATGTCTTTGTTAGACTTTGATAATTGGATAGAAGCTTTTGCACTAAGGAAGACTAACTTTGTATTAGGGAACTTTGCTTTATTTCAAAAGCTAATGCCAAAAAAAAAATTGTTGCCATTTATCTTGATACTTTACCTCCAAATTTTCTGCGTTGCCTAAATAATTTTATTTGGCTTAGCCAAAAAAATTTAGCTCTTCATGCTAATTTATTGGCTTATTCCACTAGTTTAAAATGATTGAATCAAAACTCTAGTTTATTTACAGAGATTTTCTTTTAAATTCATGTTTAACCTTTGTGGGTCAAGGTTATTAAATTATTTTAGCAATTTTAATGCCAAAATAATTTGTTTTAAGCATCCCTTTATATCCTTACATCCTTTTTAGAAAAAATTGAAAATTTTGGTCTGGTGAAATTAAACTGGAACATTATTATTTCTCAATTTTGAGCAACCGACCATTTATTTTAGCATTATATTGCCAAAATTACTTGCTTCTTATGACTCTGTGAAAGAACTTGTAATACAAAATTTTGGCTTTTAAAACCAAAATTATTTTAATTCTTGATGAATGGTCTTCAAACTTAGGTATCAACGAACCATCATTCTTAGGAAATTAAATTTTAGCATTTTCTATAATTGTTGGCCAAGTTAAATAATTGTACACTTATTTGGCCGATTTTGTCTTTTTTCTTTGCTTGCCTAAAGGTGAATGATATTCATTAATTGTCAATTTTCTTTGAATCCTGGTGCTTTATATTCCCTCCCTTTGAATGAATCAATATTAAATCTCTTAAGGTAAAAACGTTATCATCCTCTTATCCTCTTAGGATCTTTGTGTCATGTCCATCACATTACCCAACTGTTAATTTTAAAATTTTATCTTATTTATTTTTTGCAAATTAATGTTGAATTTTTTTATGTGAAAATTGGTCTAATGAGCTGCAGTTTGACCTTAAGAAGCCAAAGGCAAATGTATATGAACTTTTGGCTATTTTCCAAATGAATTTTTGTTGCTTGCTCTGTTGCCTTAGAGAATTTAAGCTTGAATTATTATTTTTTTTGTAGTACTTTGTCGCTTTTATGCACCATTAATCTTACTCATGCTTTGCAAATTAGACTTTCTCAGGCAATCTAAATTTCATTTTAGCAACAGAGTGCCAAAATAATTTGTTTACGTAAAAATGCCTTGTTTTCTTTAATTTGCCATAAATTGCTTTATATTTTAAGAAATTTCAGCTTATTAAACCGAAATAACATTAAATTTTAATTTTTTTTTACTTGATGAGTTTGAGCTTTTGCACTTCATTCTAAATTTAAAGAATGCTTATAGCCGACCTTTTTTCCTTTAAAACTACTTTCATGAAAAATTGGAATTGACTGATGCTTTAAAATGTAAAGCTCCAAGCAAAATTTTGGCATTTAAGCATAACTCAAAGTTTTGAATGTGGTCATTTTCTCAACAATTCCCTTGGGGAATTTAATAGATTTGCCTCCATTTATTGAAAATATAATGATGATCAATTTTTTGCAAGGTCTATAGGCAATATATTAATTCTTACCAACTACTTGGCATAAATGCCAAGTTTGATTATTTAATTGCACAGCAGCCCTACAAAATTCCCATGGCAATCAACCTATTACTAGCTCTAGCTATGTTTCTACGCATTGCTTCTTTGATTCCCCAAAAAAATTTTGTATTTTTGCATCATTGAGCCAAAACTAGTTGATAAATTATTTTTCTTGAGGAATCTCTTTTTACTTACTTGGGGATGTTCTCATTTATGCTTCTTTTACCACTCCATGCATTTTTGTTTTGATTTTTTTAAGCCAAATATAAATAAAATGATTTATTCACTTAATTTGGCTAAAACCTTCCTCATTTTCTTGGGGCCATTTTCATGAAAATTTGTATTTTTAACATGCATCATACCTTAAAACTTATTCAACTTTTTGCACCAAACGTGTGCTATTGGAATTTCTAGATCATCATAAACTCTTGCATCACTAATTACATATACACCACAACCATGCATTACTCATAAAACCAAAGTGTTCAATTTTCAGCCATTATACTACTGCAATTTCATCAACACAACACTGATCACAACACTTATTCACATAATAAAGAAACACACTAAAGAAAATAAACTTTCGCAAGCCAAAATTTACAAAATTCAAACTTTATTCATATAAAATAATGGCTATCATGCCAATTTTAAAAACCCAAAAAAGTAAAATATTGCCACTAAGTGGTAAATTCCTGGCCAAAGGCCAATAACTTATTTTATTTATTTAGTTTTCATTTTCCCACATAGTGAAAAATATTTTTCAATCCTATCACCAAATAGTCCCCCCCTAAACTTAGTATTGTAGGTGAATCCAACAGAAAGAAGGCATTGAAGGACTTTTTGCTATCCATAGTAATTTCAATTGATAAAACCAATTTTTCATTAGTTACCCCTTTATTATGATGAGCCTTAGTTAATTTGGAATTGTGCTTTGTCATCTCTAAACCATCCTTTTAGTTTGATTCAGTCTAGTGGCTTGAATTGTTATGGCACTTAAGGATGTTGCCCCTCGAGTTTTTTAAATCATATCATTCTCAAACTTTTTTTTATTTAAAATTAAACTCTCTGTAGCTTTAGGCCTGAATTTGGCCTTAGCATGAGGTTAGACCTTATGTTTCTTCTAACTCCTTTCAACAGCTCTTTGTCTTTATAATCTTTTTTTTCTGTGCATGAGTTAAAGGCTAATGAAACTTCTCATACACCACCTATGCTAATGCTTGTTTGGTGGAATAGGTTGTGGCACCATAAATTCATTGTTTAATTTTAGTGCAGGCCCTTCATCATTCCTTGCCTTAAATTTGTGGTTGTTTTTGAAGAAATTTAGAACAAGTGGTCTTTTTTCTAGTGCTAAAAATTTCTTGTGAGGAACTAGCCTCCAATAACTTTTGAACCTATTTAGATTCATGTTGGAAGGATTAACTACCTTCTCTTTCTCTCTGATTTTCTTTTTTAAATCCACATTGATAGGATTGATTGAGGATAATGGAATTTCTTCTATATCTACTGCCTCATTTTATATGTTTAGGTCTACTCCCACCCTTAGGGCTGATGAGAAGGTAAACAGGCCTGATGAATAGACATTTGACCCTGAGGAACTAGTGTTTGGCTTGATTTTTCTTCAAGTGTGATGTTACTCCCTATGCTTTGGTCTTGTCCCTAGGGAATTGGTTCTTGGTCCTGGGGAATTATTGTTTGACCTTGAGGAATTGCTTGTTCCTCATGAGAAATATTGCCCCTTGTGCCTCTTTCTAGCTGAATAACTCCTAGTCATAAATTTGAGGTTGTAAGTCTGGATTTGTCTTGTTATCATCATTAATCTGGACTCCTTTAGAATTTAATTTAGCAATAAATGAATTTCCATACTTCTTCTAGACTATTGCTTTTGGGGCAGAATTATGACTTCCTTGTTTAGAAAATTGTTCGTTCATTTCGGCAATCGAACTCATATTCTCTTACAGAGTTAACTTGCATAAAGCTTTAAAAAGCATTGTTCATCTATGATATTGAATCTTAAATCGGTTTCATCTCTTTTACAAAATAAGCCTCAGCTTTTAAGCCTTTGCTAGAAGCATTAGTGTTAATAATTTCTAAATTTTGGCATGTAGAGCCAAGAGGTGCCTCAGTCTAAGAGTGATCCTAAGGCACCAAGCCTTTATTAATTTATTTCCATAGGCCACTTATTTTTATAGTTGAATTATTGGTCCAATAACCAACTTAAAATTTTCTTTTTCACTTCTTAATTTGTTCATATCATTAGAATAAGTCCCACTAATGCCAAAAGATTGTTGCTCTAATTTTTGGTGTGTACCAAAAGATTATTGGTAAATTTTGGATGAATTTGGTTTCAATGCATGAGCATGCCAGAGGAATATTTCCTTAAAGTAAAACCTAACTTCTTTCAAAAAATTATGGATTCCCAAATGCATTTTCCACAATTTATTTGGATTCTAATAAGATTCTTATAGTCTCAATTGAATTATGCAAAAAGAAAATTTTATAAATGATCAAAAGGGAAATTCTTGTATTGGTAAAGTTTATTACTAGCTCTAGAATATATAGTAATTAAAATAACTCAATAAGATCAGAACTTGCTATGTTGAAAGTTAAAGATTAATGAAATTTGATGTTTGATTGTTGATTGGTTGTTGGTTGTTGGTGATTGGTTGTTGGGTTCTTTTTGATTCATTGTTCCTTCCTTGCTTTTATATTCAACATTGCTTGCAGGCTATTTCTCCAAGAAATTTCGGAGATTTCCACTTCATTAATGTTTCAGTTTCTTAGGCTCCTTGGCTTGTAATGTGTATTCCAGAGTCTTCCACTTCCTTAATGCACTAGAAAATTCTAGAAGCTTCAAGTGATTTCCTTCCCCAAGACATTTTTATGGGTTGGGTTTTTGATTAATTATAGGCTTGTGAGTTGTTGGGCTTTAAATGCAAAGAAAAAAAATTATTTTTGGCACAAACATATATATTGTTGTTTCTATTCAATTTCGTTTATGAATATATATGTGCAAATTATTTAGGTATATATTGTATCTTGTGTGTCCATATACAATGATGAATTCAACCAAAATATCAAGTTCAATTATCTCATCCTTTTCTTTTTTAATTCTTTGTGATGATTATGGAGAATGATGTAAGGCAATCATTTATTGTGTGAATTCATCAATCTATCCAAGGTACAAGAGCTACATCTTAAAGCCTAATTTGATAAGATTATCCATATCATAAGTTAAAAGGTTTTAACATAATCGAACAATCATCATGGTTTCAAAAAAAAAAAAAAGCAATCATCATAAATTTATTTCCTTTTTAACACCTTTTACTTCCACTTTCACCTATTTAGTTGTATCTTTTCAAATATTTTCTTTTCATTTTACCATCTTTTAATTTTTAATTACCTTTTTATCTCTTCTAGTTTTCAAAGCAATTTTGATTTTTATTCATCTTCTTTTTTCTTTTAAAATATTAATTTTTCTAAAAATAATGGCCCCGAATCTCGACAAATGAGGACAAAATGGATGAGGAGGAGCTTACTCGAGTGTTTGCCTTTCTAACCTTAATTCTTTTTATCTTATTTTATTTTGAATTGTTGAATTGATTCCACTTTTGACATGATTAGGATTTCATGCTTAGAGATACACATGATATGAATCACAAATTTGCTATATTTTACCATGATTATATGTTATTTTGATTACCATGACATGTAATTATACCATGATTCATATATCTTCTTTATCATAATCATGCATCATTAAACATACCATATTTATGCCATGTTCATTTATTCATAAATGTTTATATGCATTATGTCATGCTCATGCAACATTATATATCATATTGTTATTATGTGCTTGTGTGAATATACTATGTTTGCATTTGTGTGTAATGGTTGATCCAAAATAGTACAAATTTCTTGAAAGCATTGTGTGTTAACTAGTAAGGTTGGCATGCTTTACATCCGAGTAGTTTAGAGATGCCTTTAAATATATGAGTCTGCTCTTGCTGACATCCACATTCGAACCCAATGCTTTTTCCTACGAGTGAATTTTGGTTCTGAGCAAGGGATCCGAGTTTTCCTAGTCCTTAACCGGACAAATTCTCGAGTGATATCAAGTCACAACTCTTGTTTCTCTTTGTTGGGTAAAGGGTTGTAAGTGCACATGTGTCATCCATAAACTCTTCCAGTATTCCTTTCACATTCCCTTTGTTTTCCTATAATAAGGAAAAGGGATCGTGATCCAAACAATGTCAAGTCTAACCCACTAGCATCAACAATGGCAACTCCACTAAGGATAGAGATGTAGATCTAGACATTGATACCTTACTTTCAATTATTTATGTTGTTTTGGACACAACTTGCATCACAACACTTTTCATATGTCCACAAGCTTAATAGCCCTGACAATGTCAAATTATGATTCATGTCAAATTATGATTCACCATGACTCCACTATACTCATGGATTAATTAGTTTGACATTGTCACCTTTAGTCTTAACTTGGTCCAAAAGAATTTGCTGGACTCATCTGACGAAAGTCTGTAACCCAAGTCCTTAAGGAGGATATTTTTCTCTCAAGTTGGTAAAAGATACTGAGCCCCTCTAACATTAGCTTGTAACTTAAGTCCATAATAGAGGGCAGCTTAAATTTTATTAAATATATACAAATATTTTATTAATAAAAAGCATTGAATTTATATTATTTATTTTCATAATTTTAATAAATTTTAAATTTTTTAATTAAATTTTTTTAAATATTTTATATTAAGGTTTATTTTATAAATTTAATAAAGGTTAGAGTTTTATATGTAATTGCTTAAATCCAGTCAGCACCTACAGATCTCACATATCAGAAAATAGATCCCACTAATGGACACATTAATTGTTTGTTAAACAAATTTTAATGAGGATTAGTTTTGTAAGTTTTTGAAACGCCGTAGATAAAATTGACAATAAAATTAAATTATTGTATTATTTGCAAATGATATAAAAGATTAGAATTTTTTATGTACTTTTTCCTTATTTTTGTTGATTTAGGGGATGTAACAATAAAATCGATGGTGGTGAGAAAAAGGGGTATAGAAGATATAGCATAGATGCCTAAATAAAATAATTTTAATTTTTTAAAATTGAAAAATTGTTTAATAGTTAACAAACTGTAGGAAAATTAAAAAAAAAAAGAGAATAAAATTAGTGAGACATGTAGCACTAGCAAGTTATCACGTGTCTCACTTAATAATATATATGAAAAAAAAAAAAAAAAAAATCAAAATGTTACACATATGACTCCACACATTATTATTTTCAGCGAACAAAATGATTTGAAGTATTTTTTAAGATCAAAATTCACAATTTAAAAGTTTTAAATGATAAAATAAAAGTTAGGTAGTATACTGAAATTTAGCCAAAATTTTGAGTACTATGAATTAAAATTACTTCATTGCCAACACATGATCAATAAATTTTATTTTTAAACTAGTTATGAATCCTTTTTTTTTTTGTAGACTGTCAATAATATACATATTTTAAAGTAAATAATTAAATAATTATAATAAATTAAAAACTACAAATTAATGAAATATAGAAGTTAGAACTCATTATTTTTTATTAAGAGTAAATATTATTTTTAATATGCATACTAATAACAATTATTGAATAAATAAAATAAAATAAATATAGAAAATGAGTAAAAATTACATATTTTTTATTTTTTAGGTTAAAAAAGAAAAATGTTTTTATTTGAATAAAACATAATGTTTTAGTTAAAATAAAATATTATTTTTATGGAAATGAAGAATAATGTTTTAATTGTAATTAAATAGAGTATTTTATATTAAATAAAATATGTGTATTTTAATAAAAATAATTTTTAAAATTTTTTATAGAAAAATATTATAAATTTTAATAATTCAACAAATAAAGTATTAGGAGTTAATGTTTAATTACAAAGAGGAACAGTTCTCAAATATATGGGTTAATAAATTAAAAATAAAATATAACATATTAATTTTATTTTCTTCAATTTTTGTTACCATAAATTTTTAGTTATAATAAGATTAGTTTTAAAAATTATTAGATTAGTATTAATATATATATATATATATATATATATAGTGTTTTAGTTGAAAAAATACTAAATAATTATTACATATTTTTAATTTTTTAAAATAAAATTTTAATGGTTTAAAAAAATATTTGAGAGATTTAAGGTAAAAACAATATGTAGTACATTAATATTTTAGAGTTTGAGTAGTATTAAAATACATATAATAGTGTTTTAGTTAAAAAATAATACTAAAAAAACATAGTAAATATTTTATTTTTAATAAAAATTAGGATTTTTAATGATTTATCACATTAAATTTTAGAGTGAATATTCAAATATAAAACTAAATACTTATCAAATTTTTAATTTTTAATTTAATGACTTTGGAGTTTAATATTTCACATATATATATATATATATATATATATATATATATATATATATATAATGAACCATGTGTAAGTATGTAGCCCACGTGTTTCATTAATAATGAAATTCAGAAAATGAAAAAGTAAATTATATCATGAACCTCTGTTCATGTTGCAATATGGATGAGGAATTCATCATGCGTTTGAAACACACTTTTTTTTTAAAGTTTTTTAGTTTTTTTTAAAACTTTTTTTGTCTCATCACGGGCTGTCTCTATTGTTGCTTTTAGTGCTTCTTGTTGCTGTCAATTTCAGTCTGCAGATGCTGAAGTATATATACTTTAATGTAATGACCCGTAGTCCATGAAGAATAAAATTCAGAGAAAAAGAAGAGAAAATTCAAGAGAATTATATTTCATATATTCCACAAGAGAGATTACATCCTTTATATATATATAAAATATTCCTATACATGAAAAATCTAATTACACACTAATTAGGAGCACTAATTAGGAGGAATAAAATAACTTCCTAAATAAAGATTTAATTCCTAATATATACAATTAAATCTTTGACTTTCTAAAGCTCACTTCAACACTTCCCCTCAAGTTGGTGAGTATATGTCAATCATTCCTAACTTGCCAAGTGAGTTGTAGAACATTTTTCCAAATACAACCTTTGTGAGGATGTCAGCTAGTTGAGTCTGAGAAGAAAGAAATGGAATATCAATTATTCCTTGATTCAGATGATCTTTGATGAAGTGTCTATCAACCTCCACATGCTTGGTCCGATCATGTTGAACTGGATTGTTTGCAATTGCTATGGCTACCTTATTATCACAATGCAATAATATAGGCTTCGGATGTTCTAGCCCCAGATCCTTAACAATTCATTTTATCCATAGCAATTCACATACACTATATGCCATACCTCTAAACTTAGCTTCAGCACTCAACCTTGCTACGACTTTCTATTTCTTGCTTCTCCAAGTGACTAGATTCTTTCCAACAAACATGAAGTACCCAAATGTTAATTTTCGATCAGTTTGATCTCCGGCCCAGTCAGCATCTGTATAACCAACAATTTCATAATCCTTATTTCTCCCAAAAAATAAAAATTTATCCGAAAAAGACTTTAGGTATCTTAGCACTTGGTATACTGCATCCATATATTCTTTACTCGGAGAATGCATGAATTGACTTACAACACTTACTGTATAAGCAATGTCCGACCGAGTATGAGATAAGTAAATTAATCTTCCTACCAACCTTTGATACTGAGCTTTATCAGTTGGAACTTGACCTTCTCAAATTGATAATCCATGGTTGACTTCTATCGGAGTCTCGGCTAGTTTGCAATCAAGCATGCCTATTTCTGTCAGCAAATCCATTACATACTTCCGTTCGTAGAGAGAAATACCTCAAGCTGATCTTGCAACTTCAATCCCCAAAAAATACGTCAAGTTACCCAGATCCTTAAGTTCAAACTTAGTTTCTTACTATCTTTGCAGGGTTGTTATCTCACTCCGATCATTTCTAGTGACTATTATATCATCAACATAGATAATAAGAGTACTGACTTTACCCGTCTTTTTTTTTTATGAATAATGTATGGTCAGCATCACTTTGTTTATAACCGAGCTTCCTCATGAATGTTGAGAGTCATCCAAACCATGCTCGAGGTGATTTCTTGAGTCCGTACAATACTTATTTTAATTTGCATACTTGGTCAGTGCACCTCATTCCGAGTGGTGGATCCATGTACACTTCTTCATCTATAGTTTCATTCAAAAAAGCATTGTTCACATCAAACTGTCGTAGTGGCCAGTTTAGGTTGGTAGTTAATGAAATAAGGACTCGGATAGTGTTCATTTTTGCTACTGGGGCAATGTATCTTCATAGTCAATTCCATGCTTCTAAGAATATCCTTTTGCAACCAATCGAGCTTTATATCGATTAATGCTTCCATCCGAATTCAATTTGACAGTATCCACCTGCATCCAACCATTTTCTTTCCTTCAAGAAGTGGAATAAGTTCCCATGTAGAGTTCTTCTGCAATGCTTCCATTTCATTATTCATGGCTTTCTTCCAATTTGGATTAGCCAGAGCCTCATGCATATTACTTAGAATAGTTACAGTAGATAATTGATTTACAGTATATGCATGTTATTTTGATAAACGGTTTTGTTGATATGAAATTGTTGATGGGATATTTAGCTTTAGTATTGATGTTCGAATCATATTGGTTTTTTAGAATCCCTCTATTTATTCTAGAAGGATAACGAGGTTCGGTATTTGAAGTTATTAAAGGAGATGAGTTTACCTCATTGTGCACATTCGGAGTTTCTTCAACTGCTGGTGTGGACTGGGAAGATGTACTATCTTGATTAGTTTCAAGCCTGAGCTCGACACTCGGACTATCTTCAGTTATCTATCCATTAGGGATGCTCGGGCATACTGTCTGATCATTTGAGATTCTCGGGCGTACTGTCTTATCATTTGAGATGCTCGGGCATACTTTCTAATAATTTGAGATGCTCGGGCATACTATTTGATCATTTGAGATGCTCAGAACAAGTAAGACACTCAGAGTGCTATCTTCAAATATATCCTGGAATTTCTCCCCCTGAAGAGAGCACTTGGATGGAGAGAAGTAAGGTGCATTTTCATGAAACTGAAATCCCAAGTTACATACATCTTCTTAGGAGACGGATCATAACATTGATACCCCTTTTGTAGCTCAGCATATCCAATAAAGATACACCGGACAACTCGTGGATCTAATTTATAAAGTACCTGATGAACAAATGCCAAGCATCTAAATACTCGAGGCTCGAGATTATTGAGAGGTGGAGCTGGGACTAGCTCCTATAGTTTGTGAAGAGGAGTTTTGAAATTGAGAATTATTGATAAAGTTTGGTTGATAAGATAAGCAACGGATTGAATGGCCTCTGCCTACTATTCCAGAGGAACATTCATGTCAAACAGAGATGCTCGGACTACTTCCAATAGTTGCCAATTTTTTTGTTCTGCTAAACCATTCTGTTTGGGGGTTCCGGTGCAGGAAGTTTGGTGACGAATGCCATGCTCATGGCAAAAGATTTTAAAGGCTGAGTTAAGATACTCCCCACCATTGTCAGATTGCAAGACTCGAATTTGACACTGGTACTGTGTAGCTACCTGTAGACGGCGGGGTTTAGCGAGCGCCCAAGTTTATTGCAACCGCGACACTGTTTGAGCTCAGGGCTCTAGGGAACACACTAACCATTGTCACAAAGACATGGCGTGGAGATGAGGAGTCGCCACCCAGGGTAATAACTGGGACAAATAGAG
>CATIWM010650007.1:0-11034 GCA_949671775.1 Mallotus repandus
TAGTAGCCTTGATAAAGACAAAGTAATTTTTAGTGGTGAAAGAGTAGATAATGTCTATGTTATTTATTTGAATAAAATTGATGACAAAGATATTAAATGCTTTATGTCTATTTCCCATGACACATAGAAGGTTAGGACAAGCAAATTTTGAGCTATTAAATTATCTTTGTAAACATGAACTTGTGATTGGTTTACTGAAACTTGAATTCACTAAGGATAAACCTTGTGATGCTTGTCAAAAGGGAAAACAATCCAAGTCCTCATTTAAGCTTAAAAATGTAGTGTCAACCTCTAGACCACTTCAACTTATACATATGGATTTATTTGGTTCAACTAGAGTTGCTAGTCTCGGTGGAATGCTCTATACATATGTATTGGTAGATACTACTTTAGATTTACTTGGGTTTGTTTTCTTGCTCATAAGAATGATGCTTTTAATGCATTTGAAAATTTTGCATAAAGAGCTCAAAAAGAAAAAGGTTTATGCATTACTTTTGTTAGAAGTGATCATGGAATCGAATTTGAAAATGAATTTTTTAAAACCTTTTGTAGTGAAAATGGTATTTCATATACATTTCCATCTCAACTCCTCAACGAAATGGGGTAGTTTAGAGGAAAAATAGAACTCTTATGAAAATGGCTAGAACAATGCTTCATGAGTATAACTTACCTCTATACTTTTGGGTGCCATTAACACATCCTGTTACATTTCAAATAGAGTTTTCAAAAGACCAATTTTAAATAAAACTTCTTATGAGCTTTGGAACAATAGAAAACCCAAAATCTCATATCTAAGAGTGCTTGGGTGCAGGTGCTTTATATTAAACACCAAGGATAATAAAGGAATTTTCCTAGGCTACTCCACCTCTGGCAAAGCATATAGAGTATTTAATAAAAGAACTTTAGTTGTTAAAGAATCTATGCATGTTATTTTTTATGAATTAAACTCACTTGATTCTATAAAGGATGTTTGTAGTGTTGATAATGATGTAGGTGATCTTGTGGAAGAGAAAAATCAAGAAGAAAATAATGACAAACCTTTGGAACTTAAAGATCCTAGAAAGGAGGAAGATGAGGAAATATCTCAACCTACCTTAAAGGATGGTCTTCCAAACGATTGGCAACTCAAGAAAGCTCATCCTCAATACCTTATCATCGGTGATACTTTAAAAAGGGTAACAGCTCATTCTAAACTTAAGTCTATTGTTAATTTAGCCTTCATCTCTCAAATTGAACCCAAAAATGTTGATGATGCTTTGAGTGATGAATTTTAGGTCCTTGCTATACAAGCAGAGTTAAATCAATTTGAGAGAAATAAAGTTTGGACGTTGGTTCCTATACCGGAACATCATTCTATTATAGGCGCCAAATGGGTGTTTAGAAATAAGACAAATGAACAAGGTATCATAACTAGGAATAAAGCAAGACTAGTAGCTAAAGGTTATAATCAAGAAAAAGGCATTGATTATGATGAAACCTTTGCCCCTGTTGGAAGGTTAGAAGCTATTAGAATGTTGCTTGCATTTGCATCTTACATGGATTTTAAACTTTATCAAATGGATGTTAAAAGTGCATTTTTAAATGGTTTTATTGAAGAAGAGGTTTAAGTTGAGCAACCTTTAGGTTTTGAAAATTTTGAATTTCCAAATCATGTTTTTAAACGTCAAAAGCTTTATATGGATTAAAACAAGCTCCAAGAGCTTGGTATGAAAGGTTGAGCAACTTCTTATTAGAGAAAGGTTTCTCTAAAGGAAAGGTTGATACAACTCTTTTCTTAAAGAAATCCAAGCATGATTTATTAATTGTTCAAATCTATATGGATGATATTATTTTTTATGCTGCTAACCATTGCTTGTGTGAGGTATTCTCTAAGTTAATGCAGGGAGAATTTGAGATGATATGATGGGTGAGCTCAAATTCTTTCTCGAATTACAAATCAAACAATATAAAGATGGGATTTTTATCAATCAAATGCTAGAGACATTCTCAAGAAGTTTGGCATGGATGGAGTTAAATCAAGCAAAAATCCAATGAGTACTACAACCAAACTAAACAAGGATGAAAATGGAAACCCGGTTGATGAAAAGCGATTTAGAGGCATGATCGGATCCCTTCTTTATTTAACTGCTAGTAAACCCGATATTATATTTGCTACTTGCTTATATGCTAGGTTTCAATCTAATCCTAGAGAGTCCCATTTGAATACAATTAAAAGAATTTTCAAATATTTAAGTGGAAGTTTGCGTTTAGGACTTTGGTATGCTAGAAGTCCATCCTTTGACTTGATTAATTATTCTGATGCAAATTTTACCGGTAGTTTACTAGATAAAAAGAGCACTTACGAAACTTTTCAAGTTTTAGGACAATGTTTAGTTTCTTGGTTTAGTAAGAACAAGTTTCTGTTGCCCTATCCACTACAGAAACAGAATATATTGCTGCAAGTTTATGTTGTTCACAATTATTATGGCGAAAACAACAATTGATGGACTATAGCATTCCACTTGATCACATTCCAATCAAATGTGATAATACAAGTGCTATCAACCCTAGCTAGAATCCCATTCAGCATTCTAGAACTAAGCATATTGACATTAGACATCATTTCTTACATGATCATGTTCAAATTGGTGATATCTCACTTGAGTTTGATGATACAAATAATCAACTTGCAAATACCTTTACCAAACCTGTTAATGACTTTATCAAGCATGAACTAGGCATGATTGATGGTTCTAGTTTGTCTTAATTGTTTGTTTAAATTAATGAATTGATGGTTGGACTTGTTTTCATATAAAATCATGTTATGCTTATCATATTGCCTTGATTGTTTTTTATATGATTTCTTTTAAATGTTTGATTTTGATATTAACATTTTAATTGATTACTAAATTTTTATTAAAAAAAGAGCAACAATGATATTCTTGCTCATGCATTCCTCCCCAACAAGACTAGCTTCTTTTTATGTCCTTTTTCTTTATTTGCTCGTTAGTATCTATTTGGTTTATTATCAGTATATTTTTGGTTTCTGAAACTTTAAGCTGCTAGTTTGTGTTTAAGTCCATTTTATGCTAGTTAATATTTGGTTTATTTACTGTTTTCTTTCAGTTTATGAGCCAAGGGTTCTATGTTTATGTCTTGTTTACAATTGATATTTTAAAAATCATTGTACTCCTATCCTTTTTGTTAATGCAATTTTATTAATTCAAGTTTTATATTATTTAATTCTTTTTTATTTTAACAAAGGGAGAGAAAATTTTGAGTTTGCTTAAAATTTTTTCATTATTATTTATTTCCTTGCTATTTGTTACATGCATTGTAAGTGTGGCTACTTTTGTGTTAATTAATGATCATGTTATCATTTTTTTTTTCTATGCAAAAGGCCTTATTTTGCTTACTTGCATAATTTTATTTCGTCTTTTACAAAGGGGGAGAAATCATTTTTTTAAGTTGAACTTTCATGTTTTTCATTGTTTTAGTTCTTGGTCTTTAAAATGCTACATGTACTATTTTGTGATGCATTATCTTAGTAAAATTTGTCTTCTACCATGTTTATGTTTCTTAAATATTTTGTCAAGTATTTAATGTTCTTAGTTTTTGAACAAAAGGAGATAAATTTTAAAATTTATATTTCTTATCATGCCAAATAAGAGGAGAAATATAGAAATATATATTTTTCATTAATTTTTATTTCTTACTCCTTATAATTATAATTTATATGATATGCATAAATTTAGGGGGAGTAAAATTCATTTAACCACACACTTCACTTTATATTATTCTCTTAAACTAAAAATAAGTTTGTCAAAATCAAAAAGGGGGAGATTGTTGACCTTAGCAATGATCAATCTTGATTTTGATCTTAACAAACTTAATTTTGAGTATTTAATTTTCCTTGTTTAAGTGTGTATAAGTTAGGACTCAATTAGAAGTCAAAATGGTCATGACCGGGATTGATAAGTATGCTTTTGGGCTGATTCGACCTTTAAGATTTAGGAAGGCTTTTGACATCCTTAGTGCTTTATAATGAGAAAGTCATATTCTTGACATTTGAAGTTGACATCATAAAATTTCTGAATTGATCTTATTTGTCAAAATCTGAGTTCATTGGGATTGCAAATCTTCAGTTAAAATTAGCATATGTAGCTTTCATTTTAAGTTGCATAGCTCTTAGTTTTTTAATAATATCTTAATCTACAAAATTTAAAATGAGGTGATTCAAAGTGATATAGAAAGCTAAGACAAATATCTACAACTTTCATGAAGAAAGCTTAGGCTTATTTGATCTTATTTAAGGGCTAAAATCACAATCTCGATCGGGACTATGCAAGTCCCAACCGGGACCAAATTGCACCAAATTAAAGAAAACTTCCAGCACATATCTCGAGCTAATGTCATGATCGAGATCAGTGTGATCACGATCAAAATTAATGTGGTCATGATCAAGACCAGTGCAAGACTCAAATTCAATGGCTACAACGAATATATTTTTGAATGTCCCGACTAGGACTAATGAAATCCCGACCGGGAGCAGAGTTTTTATAGCTCAAAAGTCCAAATTTCATTCAAATGAAGTTTGAATTTATTAAAAACAAAATTATTGTTTCTAATAGCTATAATTGAATTACTCAACTATAAATACAACCTCTAAAGATCATTTAGAGGTTAAGAAACTTTTTTATTCATTATACACTTCAAAGCATTCAATTAAGCTCAAAATTCTCTTTAATTCATTCTTGTGTTTGATAAACTCATATGAGAGTTAGGTGAGTGTTAGAATAGAAATTATTGTTCTTCTATTTTCTGGGATTTAGAAAATGGAAAGTGAGATTCTATTCTAAAGCAATTGGTTTAAGTGTTTAGCCATTAAAACACTTGGGAATTGGTTTTAGAGTGAGCCTTAAAACTCTTGTTTATAAGGTTATAAGAGTAAGCCTTAAACTCTTATGTATACTCAATCTTGTGAATAAGATTGTGGGTGATTGAAAAATCCTAAGTTGGGGATAAGTTAGGTGGAGACATAGGATTGTTGAGAATCTAAACTCCTTAAATTCTTGTGTTCTTCATTCTTCCTTCTCAACATTCTTTCAATTCTTGTTTATTTGTTTTATGTTTTGATTTTTATTCGGTAGCCCTATTCACCCCCCCCCCCCCTTCGGGCTTTTTCATTATTGCTTTCATGTCAATAGAGGAAGGAGAAAAACTTCAACATTGTATTTCACCCAAGGAGATATGGGAGATCTTGGAGAACCATCAAAAAGGTAATATTTAAGTGAGATCCAAAAAAGTTTATCTTCATGTACATGAGTATAAACTCTTCAAAATGAAGTCTCATGAGTCTAAAACCGATATGATCAATATGTTGAATGCCCTCTTGACAACCTTAGGAAATTTAGGCAAGTACTATTCAAAAGAGGATGTCAACATTATAATCTTAAGAGTGCTACCTAAGAAGGATTGGGAGTTTAGAGTGAACTCTAATGATACATAAAAATATTCACCAGTGAGAAGTGGACACGTGTATCAAAGTCTCCCTTCAAACACACCACCGAACTATTTTGACTTATTGACCTACCAGTTAGGATATCACTGTGTGAGAATAGAAGCTCCTTCTCTGAGAAAAACTCCTTTGACTCTCAGGATAAATCCTATCACCTGAGAGAGAAATAAAACATTGTTCTAACATGCATTAAATGCACGTCAATTAGTCCCCATTCATGCTGACAAAAAGCAAGCTTCACATGTCCCAATATTTATTGTAGCGTCATGCCTCATAACCAATCACATCACACTTTTTAACTTAATACATGCAAGGATGAAAGAGAAAATGGTATTATTCTTCTAACTCAATTCTTTTTCTTCTTCTTTATCATTTCTTATTCTCAGTTTTCTCAGACAGGAAGAACATGGCACCTATTTCCCTTTCTTTCATTTTCTTCCTTTTCTTTCTTAATAATTCAAGCTTATTCACAAAAAGCTCTTGCTTAAACCATTTCT
The DNA here is from genome assembly GCA_949671775.1 of Mallotus repandus. Lineage (NCBI taxonomy): Eukaryota > Viridiplantae > Streptophyta > Magnoliopsida > Malpighiales > Euphorbiaceae > Mallotus > Mallotus repandus. The sequence continues at coordinate 5,995 of CATIWM010650007.1, forward strand.
ACATTAATCATTGGAGGGGTTTTGGATCCTCCAAAACCCCTTGACCGTGGATTGTTTACTAAGTATATAAATTCATATGTTGAGCTGGAGCTTAAGGTCTGAAGCACCCACATCAACTGGCACCATCTGTGGGAAATGGGTAGCTCTTGTTAGAAAACTATTTCTCTTAAGTTTAATTTATTAGCTACAAAGTTACAAGGGTCTGTAGAGGATCTGAAGTGGAGGTTGTTTGGGCTGGAGATGTATATGAAGGACAGAAGTTCATATTAAACGCCAACATTTCTCTATGATGATGAGATCAAATGTTTCTTATAGGGATGGAACTAGCAGAGAAGATAATAGAGTTGAGAAGAGAGCAATAGGGTCCAATTCTAAGAATCTTGAGATTGTTGAAGTACCAGCTGATTTTCTCAATGACTTAATAAAGAAAGTGGACTATTTAATGAAGGTGCAATATGAACAGAAGAAGGAGAAGACTAAAACTGCTGAGCTTTATGTCAAAACTCCAAACATTATAAGAAGGAGGTTGATCATTGGAGAAGAGGGAGAAACTAATGAAACACGTTTAGAAATAATTTGTGGCTCTCAATCATTAATGGAGCCTAACAAACATCACTTGAGGGTGAGCTGTAAGGAACATCACTCTAGGGATTCTAGGAGGACAGAGCAAGATCGCAGGTGGGAGAGTATGGAAGACTCTAATGTTATACAGAGGAAAGAAAGACATTCTCAGTCACATGAACGAAAATTGCCTGGGAGCTACAAGGGGAGTCGGGATTCAGAGTCTTATGAGGATGAGGATGTTTCTAAAAGGCGTAGCAAGAAGGGGAAGGCTACCATTTATTCATCATCTCACCATGACAGATTGGAGGATGACTTTAATGAGTTCCTGGAGTGGAGAAAAAGGAAGGAAGAAAAGAGCAAATTACCTACTCAAGTGATTAGTGTTCACTCACCTTTCTTTGAGGATATTTATAAAGAACCTATTCCCAGTAAATTTAAGCTTCCTACTTTGCCTTCTTATAATGGTACAACAAACCCCAAAGATCATGTTCTTAAATTCAAAACAATTGTGGAGTTTTATACGCAAATCGGATGCTATTCTTTGCAAGATATTTCCTACAACCTTTGTTGATGTTGCATAGTCTTGGTTCAATAATTTTCTCCTTGGTAGTATCCACTCTTTTCCTAATTTTAGTAAGCAGTTTATTAGAATATTTTTCTATAGTATCCCCGCACGGAGAGAAACCTCGTATCTTGAGACCATTGTGCAAAATAAGGGAGAACGCCTAAAAGAGTATGTTGCACGATTCAATATGGAAGCTATAAATATTCCCAATCTTAATCATTCAAGAGCAATTAAAGCTATTGTAAAGGGCACTAACAACCCACCATTCTTTGACTCACTCACAAAGAATACCCCGGCCGACCTAATAGCATTGATGGATAGGGCAGAGAAATATATAAAGCAAGATGATGCTTTCCGAACCAGCTAGTTTGCACCCAAACACAAGGAGGAATTTGAAGATTCCTCTCCCCTCAAAAGAACTAAAAGAAACCTAAGTCTTTAGGGTCCAAGGTCTGCCCAGGGAAATACCAAGAGACCTTTTACTGCTCCCAGTGAAGATAGAATGACTCCACTCAGCGCTTCTCGCCATGAAGTTTTGATGGCAATCAGGGACAAAGAGTATGTGAGGTGGCCTTGTGAAATGATTCCATAAAGCAATTAGGCATAGCACCAATGAATGTCACCAATTGATGTTTGAAATTGAAAGACTAGTCAAAGAAGGGCATCTGTGAAATTTTATGAGAAGGGAAGACAGATTGATCAAACCTTCTGAAGAGGCAACGACTTCCAAGACTTAAAAAGACAAACAACTAATGATTCCTTCGAACACTGGAACAGGTGGGATAATTCACTAGATAGCTAAATATGACTTTGGAAATAGGAACAAGAGATCCAAAAGAAGGACAAATCGATTGAGAGGGGAAGATCCTCTCAGGACCTGTCTCATAACCTTCAGTCCTGAAGATGGAATCGGAATAATGACACCCCATGTGAATTCTATGGTATTGATGATTATGATTAATAACTTCAAGGTAGAGAAGGTCTTGGTGGATGATAGAAGCTCTGTGAACTTATTGCCTTATCGTGTCTTTAAGAAGATGGGAATCAGGGAAGATTGCTTACTCCCAGTATGTTCTCGACTGAGAGGTTTAGGAGATTTTTCTGTGGAGGGCAGAGGCAAAATCATTCTTTTTCTTACTCTGGGAGAGACAAATTTAAGTGAAGAAGTTGTGAAGGGGACAACAATGATGGCCAAATTCATAGTGGCGAAGGTGTCAACTGCATAAAATGCCATAATTGGTAGGCCAATTCTTTATAAATTTTGTGCAATACTTGTATCCGGTATTTATGTATGAAGATGCCATCAAATGATGGGTCGATCACTATAAGAGGAAGGCAATTTGAAGTAAAATTTATCATTCGATTTCTCTAAGTCCACCTTTGGAGGATGAAGTATTATTGGTGGAGAAAAGAAAAATGGGAAGCGGAATACCCGATCAACGAACTGAGCCTATCGGGGTGCTAGAGTTAATGGTCAGACGTCCCGAGAGTCTTGGAAAATGCACTCATATGAATAGCCAACTGACAGAGGAGCAAAAGTCTCTGGTCAGGAAATTTCTCCAAAGTTTTCAGTTTGATTTTGCTTTTAGACCTTCAGAAATGCCTGCTATTAATTCGAGTATAATGACTCATAAGCTCAATGCTGACCCTAGTATCAAGCCAGTGAAGCAGAAAAAAAAGCTTCTTTCCTCCACCAAAGCAAGATGCAATTGATAAAGAGGTAGACAAGCTAATTGAAGCATGATTTGTGAGAGAGGTTGATTATCCCACTTGGCTAGAAAATGTGGTGTTGGTTAAAAAGGCTAACGGGAAATGGATGCTATATGTTGATTTCACGGATCTTAATAAAGCATATCCCAAAGATTACTTTCCTTTTCCCTTAATAGATAAGCTAGTGGATGCTACTGTTGGGTATGAGCATTTGACTTCTATGAATGCTTTATCAAGATACCACCAGATTCCCATGGACTCAAGAGATGAGGAGAAGACAGCTTTTATCACAGAGAAGGGAGTTTACTGTTATCAGGCAATGCCATTTGGCCTAAAAAATGATGGAGCTACCTATCAGTTATTCATAAATAAAATTTTCAAGGATCAGTTGGGGAGGAATCTTGAAGCATATATTGAAGATGTGATTGTGAAAAGCAAGACCTTTGAAGAACACTTAGTTGACTTACAGGAAATCTTTGGAGTGCTTAGTCAATATGGTATGAAGCTAAATCTTGACAGGTGCTCTTTCTTTATTAAAGGAAGGAAATTCCTGGGATACAAAGTCAGCAGTAAGGGGATTGAACCAAACCCTGAGAAAGTGCAAGCTATTCTAAAAATGCCATCTCCCTAAAGCCCAAAAGATGTGCAAAGAATGACGGGAAGAGTTGTTGCCTTATACCGATTCATTTCAAAATCCACTGAGAGGTGTCTTCCTTTCTTTTGGAAATTAAGGAAGGTATCAACTTTTGAGTGGATAGAGGAATGTAAAAAAGCTTTCAAGGCCCTAAAAGACTATTTACAGTCACCTTAAATCCTGAGTAGACCATTTCCTAGAGAAGATTTATTTATTTACTTGGTTGTGTTAGATCATGTAGTGAGTGCAATTCTAGTTAGAGAAGAAGGCAAGATGCAGAAACTGGTGTACTATGTGGTAGGGTCCTTCATGGGTCTGAGTTAAATAATGCTGCCATCAAAAATTTATCATTTTCACTATTGATTTGTCAGGTCTACCTCTTGGGACATCAAGGAATTGTGAGAACAAATATGCCTCTCAGGCAAGCCCTTCAAAGGCCTTCCACAGCTAGCAGGGTGACAGTGTGGTCAGTGGAGATTGGTGGGTATGGATTGAAATATGAACCTAGAAAGGATATAAAAGCACAAGCCCTTGCTGATTTCATTACAGAGTGTTGTTTCAATAAAGACAATAGCACAAGTGAACTTCAAGAAGCACAGAAGCCCACATATCACCTCTTACCTAGCACCTCTAAGGGAAAAACCTACGAGTGGAACTTATATGTGGATGGCTCATCTTGCTCGAAAGGAGGTAGAGCCAGAATAGTACTTAAGGGACCATATGGGTTCCTGGTTAAACACGTCCTCAAGTTTGTGTAAGCACCCAATTTCGGGATGACTAGAGTATGGATGCAAAACAGTACTCCAATGATGAAAACTTGTCGCAAATAGGTCTCTAGTATTTGAATTTCGAATTCCAAAGCTTGATTGAATTTTTACGGACTGAATTGAAAATTTTCCATATTTCTGACCAGAAATCCGATTTTTGATCGAAATTCTAGATTTTCGACCGGAAGACCAGAATTTCGATCGGAATTCCAGGCCGACCAGTAATCCACTATTTCGAGGCATGAAATTCTTTTTTATTTATTTTATTTTATTTTTTTATTGATTTTTCTTAGATTTGATTGGTAAAAAAAACAAAATAAATAAAAAAAATTATCGAAAAAATTAATAAATAAATAGATGTATATCTAGTCTATTTTTAAGGATCCAATCCATGTAACCTATTTGATCATTTTATCTCGACCGTAATCACTTATCTTAAAAAACGGATTTGGATCTACGAGAGAATAAAAGGAAGAGAGGTTTTTTTTCATAAGGAGGAGAGAAAAAGGAAAAAAGAAGGAGAAAAAAAAAGCTTTTTCTTTGGTTCTGGGAAAGATTTCTAAAAAAAAAAATGTTTTCTTCTTGGTTCTGGGATTAAAAGATTTTGACAAAAATGCAATTGAAGCCGGAACACCTAAATCAATTCTGGAGATCTATTCAAACGGTGAATCAAACAAAGCCTCTGAGGAGCTAATCAACACTGCATCCATCTAACTAGTTCTTTTTCTACTCCTTTCTCTTCTTATTTTATTTGATTATTTTTATTATATTTAATTTTGATTTGATCTGATTTGATTTTT
>CATIWM010650032.1:0-10738 GCA_949671775.1 Mallotus repandus
TTTTGAGCCATAGCAATTTTGTCAGTTATTTAAATTAGAAACTCTTGAATTTCTATTTATTTCATTTATTATTATATCTACTTCATATAACTATTCCTTTTTTTCTATTAAATATATATATGGTATAAATAAATAAGGTGAATTCATGAAAGTTAGATAATATTAATTTTCATCTCATAAAAGTTACATTTTTAAGAAACAACCCTTATAAATGCTAAATTACCATCAAATATTGTCTTATGAACTTACAAGGATTGTACTCAATCTTTTAATTATGAAGTATTTTTTAACTTTCTCTACAATTTATGAATTATGTAATATTTTCTAACAAAATTACGTTTATATACATTCATTCGATAATTTTAAAATATTTTACATTAAAATTATTGTTAAATAATTATCTACGTCAAAGATATTTATTCCCATTACAAAAAAAACAAACATCATCTTATTATTTTTCACTAAATTTAAAAAACAATTAATTTGAACATATTATTAAATATAATTTCATTCCACATTTAAAAATAAAACATTTTTAATAAAAAATAACATTCCGCGCATTGCGCTGGTCACACGCTAGTTTTAATAATATTTATAAAATTTATTGTTGTTATATTTTATGTTTAATTTACTTCTTATTTTTAAAAAAAAAAAAAAAACAACCAAACTGATTATACAAATGTAATTTAAATGACTCTGGTTTTTTTTCTTAAATAATTTGGTTAAAAATTTTAGGTACTTGAAAATTAATATTATTGATCTAATTTGAAATATTAGTGTTAAATTTGATCAAACCAAACTATAAATAGTTATATAACATAATAATAATTTTAGAAATTCTGTTCAATACGAATCATATTTTTAACAATAGAAACTAAATCGAACCAAATATATTTTGATTTCTTAAAGTTCAAACCCAAATAAATAAATTTAAAAATTAAACCTAACCAAACCAAATTAAACCAGTCAATTCGATTCAGGTTTTCATTTCCAGCAATTTATGCCCATCTCTACCATCTAGCTCCGCTTTGTATTGAAGTTGTCAGATCAAGCTCTCATATCGTGGAGAGATTTGATGCCTCTTCAATTATTTAACTCCAAACCAAATAAAAATGTGGACATCTACAAACGCATAATACATAAAATAATTTAACACAATAAATTTTCCAATCAAATGTGACATTTCAAAAAGATAAAAGTAAAAGTTGATTCAGAAAATTGTGACCAGAAAATCTTTATTACGCCCTTTTCATCCAAGTCATTCTAAAGATTTATTTTACACCAACTGAGTTAATCAAATCCTCGTACTCTGTATCAATCTCCGGTTTTCTTACCAGGTTACCTCCTTGATGTTGAGGCACAGAAGTAGGTGAGAATGGATCATAAATTTGCTGTCCAGAACTAGATGCAAAAGGGAGATTTTTACCGGATGGCTGATTTGGGGTCATGATATTGCCTTGCGGAGTTGTTGGAGCTGGGTAAGTAGGCTGAACCTGCATGGGGTTTGCCGGCCTGGGAGGAGGGCCTGCCCAGTTGGGCATTCGGGGAGCTGGACTGGCATTTGAAAATACTGGGACTCTATGTGGAATTCCAGCGGAATTTCTAGCAAAGGGGACAGGGGGCATATGCACCTGAGTTTGAGCCATCTGATTGCCCATCTGCGGGTGTGGCAATGAATGCATACTAGGTGAAGGAATTGAATTGGGCACAGCCGACCTGAATGATGGTGCTTGAGGTGATAATGGTATCATTGGCAACCTAGGAAATCGAGTATCCTGAGCTGCAGCCCGAATAGCTGGATTTGGCAGATGACGTTGAAAAGTAAAATCACTGGGACCTGAATGAAGCAGTTTTGGATCTGTCATCGGTGGTCTTGTTGGAGTAGGATTTACTGCATGTCTAGAGCCCATAATTCCGAATTGTGGAGTTGGCTGTGATATGGATACCACAGGCGAAGAGATTGGCATGCTTCTGGGTCTATGATTCACTGATGCCTGAGGTAAAGATGACAAGCTGGCAGCTGAAGTTTGGATTGGTAAAGGCATGGACGAAGAACCCATTTGAGGTGGAACAGAAGCAAAACTCAAGGTTCCAGTGGGATGATTCACAGGAACATTGATAGTGGATGGACCAGACGAAAATGACGCAGGAGAAACAACATTAGCTACGGGCATATTTGAAGGTGGTGTGGAGGACAGAAAACCTGATTGTGGAACCAAAGGCTGAGGACCCTGAAAAGGAATCATAGGAGGAACCATTTGCCCGGTGTTACCTACAGAAGCTGGAACACCAATAGGAGCTACAGACCATCCAGAAGAGCTCCCTACAGGGGTCAATGGCCGCTCAGATTGTGGTCCAGATGGTACACCCGACACAGGCTGGGGCACTGATGATGCTAATGACCCGGCAACTGGAGATAGCAATGTTGGACCAGTGAATGGAAGTGAAGCCAAAATATTTGCCTGAGAAGATGACAGCTGGGGTGTTGACATGGGAAAATTTCTTGGTGGGTATGGATGTGGTGAAACTTGCATTGGCAGCTGTGGCCTGGAAAGAACAAAAGATGTGTTTTGAAGAACTGAATTGAGTCCAGATCCCAGAATTGGTCGAGGCCCAAACAACGAAGACATGTTTGTAGCACTCAAAGGTGATGGTTGTCCAGGTAGAGTGTTGCTGTTAGTTGGTGCTGGTGAATTCTGGATAGGGGTAAAGCTAGGAGGGTGTCCTGGAGCTTGAGCTAAGATTGCAGGGAACTGTAGACCATGGTATTGGAATTGACCATGTTGAGGCGTTTGTGCATGTCCAACCACTGATTGCCCAACTCCCTGATCATTAATTGGGACTATAGAAGGAGTAGACACCTCCTGACTTTGAACATTCATGTTATTTGCAGCCACTAAATTTCCCTACAAAAAAAATAAATAAATAAATGATAATTAGCCATCATAACAAGGTGGCCAAACAAAATAATAATGATAAGGTAATTCCCAACATGAAAAAGTCAAAAAAATTGAGCTGAGGTGCAAATGTGAAAAACATCATTAGTTATATAGCTTTTATTCATTCAAATAGTGAAACTCACTGATACTGAGGTAACCAGCAATTCAATAAGGGCAATTGCTCCATCAACTTTCTCAAATGTGTCAGCTGATACATGAACACTCAACTCCTCATAAGCAACCCCATCAGATGATGAAATTTCAACCTGCGAAAGAAAAAGATACATTGCAGCAATATGTAAAGCAATTGAAAAATATGAATGTTTCCAAATTTACCTCAAAAAAAAAAATTATATGAAGCATTGCCAGGAAGATTAAAGGGAAATGGATCAAGAAAAGAATTAGAAGAGAAAAAGCATTCGGTATAAATATCAGAAGAGAGAAGCTTGATACCCAAACATGACTTACCTTCTCTCCTGTATTTGCTTTGGTACCACGTACTTGTATTTTGGCTCCAGTCTCCTGATCCATAAGAATAAAAATTAATAGAAATCAATATAATTCAAAGACATGTTACAATGAATAAAATCTCTGCATCCTTGTTTCACTACAAACAGCAGCACAAAGCAGCACCAGCTGAACTTACCTTCTCTAGCCGTTTCTGAGTCTCACCTCCAGGCCCACATATTAGACCAACAAAATTGCACCCAGGATGGTCTTTAACCTGCATATGCGATAAATCACTCATCATATGGATATACAATGTCAAATCTCAATTTTTAATTGCATAAGAAATTAGATTGGTCATTCAATAAAATCACAAAGAAACAGTACACCAAACAGAGTACTGGGACCCAACAACTACCATTCAGAAGCATTTACAGTAAATTCTTAATTTCTAATGCATGTTTTGATATCCAAATCAACTTTTATCCATTAAAACTTTAAATACATTGATCTGTTGCCTACAAGATTTGCTGCACAAATTTCAAGGACTTGTGATGCTGAGACCTAACAAAGGGATCCAATATCAGAGCATTAGTCCTTAATACAATACAAAATCCAATGGAAAATTGAAATGTTAAATCACAGCATAGAGGTTCCTAATCCAAAGTCCTTAGTCTTCATTTGATGACAACCATAGAAACAAGCATCTGTTTTAATTCATTTTCAGTAATAAGTGAAACTACAAAACATGGAAAAGGATTTAGGAACCAAGCAACTCAAATTTGACTTACAGGAATAGGAATTGTGGCATCCTTTAGTAAAGGTTCATAATCAGGAGGAGCCTTGTAACTCGGATTCAGTTTGAGTATTTCACCTGAAATTTTTTTTTTTTAAAAAAAAAGAAACATATAATGATGCCACTTATAGCCACTACTGAATTGGTATAGAGATGATAATGCTAGCAGCACTCAAAACTGTAACCTGATTTTTATTCAAAGACCCAAATTTTAATTTTGTTATTAAGTGATTAATGGACTAACAATTCAAAATCAAATGCAGTTCTTCTGTATCTCTTCCATAAAAGTGATTATCAAAGGACTTTTATAGGTTTCACACAGAGTTTTACAAGGGGGGAAAAGTTGGATAAAAACTACAAAATAAATAAAGGAGCCAAGAATTCACAATATCATATGATAATCATAAGCCAGGAAAATTGAAAACACATTTTTTTCTGCTCTCCTTTACTTATCCTAAATTTTCAATTCAAAGATTCTAGTGACTCTTGCAGCGTGAGAAATCAACCAAAGACACTCAATAGAAGTTGCTAATGCATTTAGGGTCCATTATTCTTCTAGGAAGCTACTAATGGAATTAAAGGTCGTGAGACTCTTGCAAAATTTCATTCTTTATATAATTTAGAATGAGAATTCAGATTTCATAACAATTTAAACAAGAGAAAAATAAGTTTTTAGGGTCTCATAGTATGTTAAAATTGTCAGTCTAGGCAGTGTACTCAGATTACTCAGTCCCCGACTTCTATCTGCAACGTTAGCATATGCGTGCCGTTCAATCAGGGTTGCAGAATCATAGCTCCGCATAAGCCTTTCATCAAAAGGCTCTGCGCACTTTCTTTCTGTGTGGGACGATGCCGGGGAGAAAATTAAAAAATAAGTTTTGAATTTACACATCCAAATCAAAATTATCAATGGCTTAATACATTACACAGGCAACCACAGAAATAAAGAGCCATTACGTATGTACTCTTTTATTCCTTTGAAAGTTTTAAATCCATATAGGAAAAGAGCATTTAAATTCCAAACAGTGAGAACAAAAAACTTTAAATTCCTAGAAAAATAAAGCTTAAGATTTACAAGTCTTAAGACTCTAAAATTCTTAGGAGTTCAATTCTCATGAAAAGAATGGACCATTCAACACTCGAGTGCAAAGTAATTAAAGCTCAACTACTCAAGCAAAAATCAAGTCAATGTTTGAGCACTACTAGTGTTATTATCCATATAAAATACATGATGTAAGAGAATAACAAGCATAGATGTAAGAGAATTAACAAGCATACCTATAATCTCCCGCCACTCAAGTTTCAAAAGTTCCAAGTCCTTCACCAACAAATGCTATTATAAGTGCCCAGAAGCATTTGAATGTTTGATACAAAAAAAGATATTACGTTTCATAAAAAGTAATGCACAATCAACCATAACATTACCTTGGAGTCAATTTTCCCACTGGACAACTTGGGATCTGCATGCTGATCAGCTACTGGTGAGTCTCCAGTTTCCCCAGATTCTGCAATTCCTGACTTCAGCCGTTTTGTAATTTGATCCACTCGAGTCTGCCCAAAATTTGTATATCACTTAATGGCACCTGGAACGGGAAGCTCCCATGTGAGCCATTCACATGGAAGACACTGACATTTTAGCACCCAATGGGAAAAGACACCTTTCAATTGCTTCCAACTGAGCAATATATTCCTCCCACATGACAAGGTTGCTTTTAATGCCTCCGATTCATTTAAAATTTAAAATACTTAATTTAAGTGTAGAAAATTCACAACTGAAAATCATAACTTTGAGACAGAAGAGTGTATGCGCCTAAGAGAATTAGCTGCTCAAATTATTAAGAGAAACCATTACTGGCAAGAAAACCTCAAAATTTACCTGATAAGCTAAGGCTCTTCCCCTTTTAACAGCAGCATCTTGGGTTGGATCAGGGCCCCATCTTGATTTTTTCATAATGTGGTTGGTATTTTCTTCATTGGCATCATTACCACCTGGCTTTTTACCTCCTTTGTGTACTGGATTAAATGAACCCAAAACTTTGTTTTTTGGAATGACAAATCCAGACTTTGCAGCAAATATAGAGACCTTTGGACCAGTAGTTGATGTGCCAGATGAAGTATTTGTAGCAGACATCTTAATTTTGTGGGGTTCAACTACAGATGTCTGGTCAACCTCAGAACTCATTTCATTCTCCAGACACCTTTACCTTGCGGCTAAACAATATAAGTACAAATAAATAAAAAATTTAGCAACAGCTAAAGGACTATTCCCAAATATTCAGAGCTTAAAAAAATTAAAGATATACTGGTAGAACTTATCATAACAAGGGGGAATTAACAAATAGTAAGCCCAAAAAAAAAAGAGCAATTTCTCAATACATAGGACAGTGGGATGTTAATGACAGTATCGTGGAAAGAGAACCAACACAAAACTATAGAGAAGTGGACGTTATTATCTCATCGATAAAGAGTAAGTTATAAGCATGCAAATAAAGCTTCTGCCCATCCAATGGTTTCAACTGCAAGTGGCTTTAAACTTTACCATGACACATGACAAAAGTAAAGCGAATCAAAAGCATAGTGAAGCAAGACAAATGAAATCAAGTTATTCCTAAATAGATTCTACTAGAAACTGGGTCTGCCTTAAATTTAAGCAATCAAAAAACCAGATAAGGACATATAGTTTTCAAAAAAAAAAACCAACTGCAACGCAGATCAATGTCTAAACATAGACAGTAGCAATTTAGACACCAAAAACATTCTTAGTAAAGAAAATAAACTTTTTTCCTCATGTAAAAAGAAAACCCATATCACCAAAAACAATTCCTAACATGGAAATTTGCATGCATTTTCAAAATTTGGAAAATTAATTGAACTTGATCAATCTTGGCTACTAACAGCTATATATCCTCGCTACAAAGATTGGTAATCATTATGCCCTAATTTTAGGAATTAGAAAAGTAATTATGCAACAAAAGGATGGAGAGAGATAGAAGGAGTACCTTAATTAGGGTTTTCTTTTTCCTTCTTCTTCTTCTTCTTCTTCTTCAGGTGAAGGAGATGGTAACAGCAGCTGAGGATTGGAGAAGTATAAATCAGTAGCAGTCTAGCAGAGGCAAAGTTTTCATTTTTATTCTTTGGGAGACGAAGAGTTGCGATTCAGGTTTGAGACAGTGACCCACGCAGCAATAGGGCACACGCCTCAGTGACTTTGGGCCCATTTTGTGCTTTTAAGTTTGGGTTCACAGAGCTGTTTTAGCATGGCTCTTTTTATTAATTGGAAACTCCAATTAAATTTGGTAAAATTACACGGTATACGGTAAGTTACGGAATCGCCAATTTCAGTTTATGAACCGATGGTTCACGGTTCTAATTTTTGTGCAACTAGACTGGAACCGGGTACAAGAAAGGTTTAGAGCCGATTTGAGGACTAGTCGGTTCTAATTCCAGTTCTACTTCGGTTCGATTTAGTTTAATTTTTTAAAATAATATATTAAAATAATTAATTTTTAGAACAAATAAATTACAATAAATTTGAAATAAAAATTATGACATTTTAATAAGATTTTTTTAGTTAAAAATTAAATATAAAAAATAATAAATTATACTTGACTAGTTAATTTAAAATAAATTAACTATTAACTTGAAATAAAAAAATTTAAAAAGATTGAAATAAAATTAAAGTAAATATATTAAGTTAGTTTATATATATTGGTTCAAATAAAAAAAATTAACAAGAATAAATTGAATTAGAAAAATTAAATTAAATAAATTAAAGGGTTTGAACTTAATTTTCTTACCAAAAATTAAGTTACCTGCGTATCTTCTTGGAATTTAGAGAAATCAAAATCTACGTAGTTCTCTCACCTTTTTTTTACAAAATTCGACTCTTTTTTACCTTAAAAAATTAATCACTTCCAACACCAAAAGTTGAAGTTCTCATTCCTTTATCGGTTGTGAAGTCGAATAAATTTTTATTTGGGTCTCTTTCAATTTTTTGTGTTCTTAATGCCGATTTAGACCAATCATCCACACATGTTTGAGCCTCCAATGACTCATGAGCCATGGATGATCTAGTTTCATTCAAAATACTTCCTCCCGCACTAAATGTTGTGGAGTCATTTTATGGAGTTAACTCATCTAGTTGCTGGCAATTTTCTAGTTTACAAGTGATTAACTCGTTTAATAGCTGACAATTATCTGGATTCCAAAGTGGAGGGACTAAATGAATATTTTATACAAAATGGGGGATCAAAGTGGTAATTTGCCAGTTCCTTTTCAGGTTATAGTGGCCGCTGCAGAAATTTACAAAAAGTCCCTAAACTCCCCCATTTGACACTATATCACATGAATCTTCTTCCTCTTCGTTCACCAGCCAAACGACCTCCGTCCATCACAAAATTAGAACCACGGATCCTCCTCAATGTGCTCTACATGTTGGTGATTTTTATTTCGTGAAATTTGGCCTAGTTTTAATCAGTACAAACTTTGAATTTTCAGCCTAAACTTCCAGCGTTTGAATCACCATTTTCAGCAACTATCAACTACTGAGACCACCTCCATCGAGCTCATCTTGCTTCCATGAGTCTTGGAGACTAATTTTGCATCTGATTTGCGTTGTTTAGGTCTTGATCAAAATTTAGTTGGTAATTTTCATTTTTCTCTCCAATCTATTAATTCGGTGGTTGTTTGTTGTGTTTGAGACTATTTTTGAGTTCTACATATTGCTATGGTTATGTTGGTATAATTGGTTTGTGTAAAAGACATTTTTCTACGAGAAAATTAGGTGAGTTCCGTTCGGATTCTGTTGAAGAAAAGTGACTAGCCCAGAAAATTTGTGATTTTATTTTTAATAAATAGAATAAATTGTGGGGATTAATTTATGTAACTGGTGTTAGGTCTTATTCCTTACAGATTTTGAGATAAAAATTCCGAAAGTGTTTCGGTGGAAATTACTCTATTTCCATTTAAATAGTCTTAGCTCATCAAAATAAATTACGTTAGCCTCAAATGTCATATTTAGGGTATTTCTAAGTTAATTTTATTAATTCCTTGATGCTAGTAATTTTTTTAGAATTTTTTTGGAAAATTATTATGAATTTATTTATTATATGTATATGCATATATTTTAAATAAACATTATTAATTATAGAGAATATCAAAGCAAGAACATCAGACACTAGGCGGACAAGGACGCGTCTGCCGGCTCGCTCCACTTGTAAGTTAATATTTTGAAGTGTATGTTAAATTTATGCATTTAAAGGAATATTAAATTTTGAGATTTCACATGCTATTCATGTTTTGATTACTATTGGTGGTAATATTATTGTGGAGGATAAATAAAAATATTTTTATTTTTATTTTTATTTTTATTTTTCAATTATAGCATTCTTTAAAATTATTGCATATTTATTTATAAAAGGAGATTTTGGAAAATACTGGTAGAACGGGCTACCTGATGGGTGTCATAAGGACCATCTGCACAAAAGTATTGATCTTTGAGTTGGGCCCTTGTTTGGATATTCATTGAAAGGCTTGGTTGATGCATAGCTCTCGGGCATACTATGTGGTATTGAAAGGCTTGGTTGATACATAGCTATAGGGAGTATTTTGATAGATTATTCATTGGGTTGGTAGCTCGATTGATGCTTAGCTCTCGGGAACCGCCAGTAAATATTAGAATAAGTGACTGACTGCGGCTGGTAGCTCAGTTGTTGCTTAACTCTCAGGAGCAATCATTGGATTAAGAGAGTCAAAAGGCTATTAGATTTGTGGTTTAAGGTTCTACCATAATTTTCTACCTACATGCATTCTAAATAAATGTTATTTTTATTCCAGTGTATTTATGAGATTTTATAAAAAAAATTTAGATTTATAAATACGATTTTCGATAAACTAATGATTTTAAATATGAATTGTAAATATTATATTTCTATAAATTATTTTAACAAAGGAAGTTTTTGAAACAACATGCATTTCCTTATATTAACTTACTTAATAAGGTCTGACTCCCTCAACTATTTTTCCAGGATCTTGGGAGTCTACTATTAGTTCTTCTTCTTTATGTCGGACTTGTTTTTCACTGGTTGTTTTATGTAGGTTATTGTAATAGTATTATTATATGTGGAATAATTTAAATTAATATGGACACTGCAGTGGTTTGGAGGATTGATGTATTTGTAGTTGTATTTGCATTATTATGTGTGCTTTAAAATACTTGAGTTAAGATGTTAGTGATACTGGAGTAGTTATAATTGGTATATATTTTGGGAGTATTTATTTGCATTTTATAGGTTTTAGTTTTGTCCCGGCACAGAGGAAATTCTGCCAAATTTTTTTTAGAATTTTAAAGTGGTTAATTTTAGTGTGAAAAAATTCTAAGACTTATTGATTGGTTCTCGCAAGCATACGAGTTCGTCAAGTAATATAAAATAAGTATAAGTCGATCCCACGAGGATTGAATGTTTATCCAACTAATAATTATGTTTTTAACTTGTTTAAGAATCAAATATTAAGTGAATTATAATTGCTAATTTTTAATAGCCAAAATGCAACTAAA
>CATIWM010650100.1:0-15267 GCA_949671775.1 Mallotus repandus
GGAAAAAAGCTCAGAACAATGAAAACCTCAAAAAATGGGGAAAAACAAAAACCACTAGACAACATAAACAACTTAAGAAAACCATGTTACTTAAGGAACTCAAAGCAGTTGAAAACAACCAAACAACCAGAAAAAAAGGGGAAAAAAGAAAACCTACATTGGCATTGCTCCCTTGGTTAGTAAAGATGAAGAGAGCCATAATATTTGACAAAAAACTATTGTTTGAGAGGCTGCTGATATGATGAGAATTCACCAAGAACGAGCGGAGCGAAACGATTTGCATAAAATGATGTTGCAGCAGCTGTTGTGCATCTGGTAGCGTGACAGTCTATGGATTATGCTCATTCATTGTTATAAGAAAATAAGAGGAAAGCTATAGTTGTGATAATAATGGATGTCTTTGAACAGTATTTTTTTTAATTGGCATTGAAGAATTGGTATGCTATTGTTTTTATTCTCCATACGAGTTTTTAGTGTTTGTAAATTGAATTTGTAGGTGAATTGTGCACACTGGCATTATCGTATTAAGTGAAGGTATACTATACTTTATATGCAATACAAATGACTTTATTTGCAGCAGAATAGGCATTGTATGAAGTATGATTTATGTCATAATGTTATTTATTCTTATGAAGATAACACGTCAATGTACATTTTTTTTTATTTACTAGTGTATACAGGAAAAATATGTGCACAATATATACTTTAGGCTAAAATAAAATATTATTTCAATTACATAAATGACATTTACAATAGTTAATTATCATTACAGTCGTTCATAGATGCAATGTATAGATTATTGTTACTAATTATCTCTTTTATTTTCGGCATGCATGGTCAGTGCATTTAATTAGGTGCGTTCCATTGGATTGCTATGGTGTTTTCATTGATTGAGTGTTTTGACTATCGAGGTGCTGGTGTGTAGTACAATTTGTATTTTTAGGGTACAAATCGATCCAAAAACATTATTTTAACCTGTACAACTTATATTAATTACTTCAGGTACAACTTATATTAGGTGTGTTCCAATTGGTTGGGATGGAGTTTTCATGCTTGAGTGGTATGCTGATCGAGGTTTGGTGTATTTAGAAACTGGTTTGCAGTACAATTTGCATTTTCATAGTATAAATTGATTCAGATACATGATTTTATCTGTACAACTTATATTAAGTACTTCATGTGCAATTTATATTAGGTGTGTTCTAATGTAGGGGCATGGGGTTTTCATTGTGTGAGTGTTATGATGGTCAAGGTTTGGTGTATTTTTAAATAGTAGTTTGCAGTACAATTTGCATTTTCCTAGTATAAATCAATTTAAATACATGATTTTATTGTGTACAACTATAAATTATATTAAGTACTTCACGTGCATTTGTTTTTTGTACCTAGTTTACAAGGACAGATAAATTATTGTCGTGAAATATATGAAAATAACAAAGAAGCTTTACAATAAACATGCCAAACTGATCGGACCATTGTGGGTAAGGAGAAGCACGTGTTAACATAAAAGATTCAATATCCCCCGTAATGGTAGGCCAGCTACTTTGCCTCCACCAATGAGCAGACATGCTTTTTTACTTTATTCTGTAGGTGGTGGAACAACTGCAGCACCAAACGCGTGCGCAATTCAGATGGAGATGCCTGCATGGTGAAACATTTGATTAATCATCATTACCGATATGTGTACAGGACATAGTTCACACACACAAAGAGAAAAACAAAGACATATATATTAAGGATGTAACGAAGGATTGAGTATGTGTAAATTTTTTTTATGTATATAAGTAAATTGTTGTATTTGGCACATCTGACAACCAATGTCCGTCCCAAAATTCTATTCCAGTCAATGTTCTAATTCCACAACTAAAACTGATCCAACAGAATTACAAATGTGTTAGCTTGTGTGATATATAAAGTTATATGAGAAATTTTGCAAGCACTGAATGCATAGTGACAATTTTAGTAGTTTACTAATTAGTTTGTTGATATATTCTAGAATCGACAATCGACTAATCAACGCAATTCATTTTTGAATTCTGAGCAATCTTCCTTAACAGTAATTCCACAATTGAAATCTGCAATGTTCATAAGTATTGACTTATTGTTATTCATAAATCTTTATAAGTATTATATTATACTTCAGGTGAGATGTATTAAATCTCCATTTATGAGGTTCTAGATGGAATTTAGCGGAACGTAATACAACAACTTTATAAATATTAACAACCTGCATACGTAGGTGTGAAATAAGAATGAATGTGACTGCACAGTACGTATCTCAAAAAATATATATGCTAATTTAAAAATACTATAAATAGGCAGTATACCCATTTTTGCTCAATGGTTTTTGGGAAGTTGGTCCTGCTATTAAACAAATCAATAACAGAAATCTTGCATTCATGAATGTCAAAGCTATATGCAAACTAGTGGCCTTTATGCAGGATTGGAAGAAATACCTAATAATATCAAAATTGTTAATCGTACCTCCTGAGAACTTTGAGTAAGGACACGCTAATACATGCATCATGCGAATATAGGTCATTCTTAATGACCAAGTCAATACATTTTCAATGAAGGATACACATACTAAACGAAGTTTGTTTATATCACGTGCAAGGGTGGATCTTGTTTTTGCCAACATCTTATAATGATTCTTTACCAGGCTCTTATGACCACAATTCATTTTTTATTTTTCAAGGTCATGGGTCAGCAATGCCGCCTGAAATACCACAGTTAACAGAATATTGGGATCACCATATGACATCACTCACTGAAGGTGAACATTATGCAGGTCATCTGAATTCATTTATCCTAGTTGGATATTGAACACCAAGTTATTCCTCGTGTGAAAGAGTTTTTTTTCTTTCATTACCACAAATGTTGGTGGAAGCACATAAATTCCCCTTAAATGAGTAGTAGATTCATCATCGACCGAAAACAATTTTGCAACTTCAAGTACGACATATGGTCAATCATTTAGTATAACCTTATAAATCTTAGAAGATTAAGAATCATAAAGACATGAGATATATTTGTTAAGGAAAAAAATCATTTGGGAACTTTTGTAGTATTGGGAGTCATTGCCCTGGCATCAAGCATTGTCCTCATCTCACTTCTCCTCAAATAATAATAGCCCGTATCAAAAACTAAAATATCATCATTATTGTTATGCAAAAACATCCAAACAATGTATTTTTAACTTCATAATTGTATTTACAAAAATATTTTTAACTCAAACCAACATGCTTGAAATGCATCATTGTTTGCAATGTGAAAAGAAAACTATTAACATGACATTTTGCTCCCCGAATCCATTTCAGCAACTTACTATTGACTCCATCCTTACTTTTTCCATGTCCTTTACTATGTTACTGAATGGATGGCATCACAATGTGCACTCTTGGTTTCTTTTTTCGCGTTGATGTGCTAATAAATGAGTGCAAATAGTTAGCAATCACATTTCTCCCCATTTTCTATATGATTCATTGGACACACATTATTTTTTTAATAACATGATTCATTTGACACACGTTGTTTTTTTAATATTATTATTATTTAGAAAAAAATTACTATACAATACAATATAACTTTGCACCCATATTATTTTGACATAACCATTGTTGAAAATATAAAGTGTCATACCTTGTTGTTGGTGATGTGTGTGTCATAGGCTGTTATGCATCAGAAGGCAGCTCCTGCTCTGCCCCATCCAATTGCTTATCGGACTACTATTGTTGAACTCCCTCATCAAGTGGTGTTGTGTTCTGCAAGTGTACCTCTTGTGAAACGGACTGTTCGCCTTTTGCAATAGACTTTTTCTATGTCTTCATTCATGTTTCATAAGGATTAAAAATTAAAACCAAATTTCAGCATATAGCTTTGATCATGGATGCCTAAGTGCACTCACAATACAAATGATAACGACTGCCACATCACAAACCTGCGTTTTATGGAGGTTAATGGTGGAACTCCAACTGCCTGTTGGACAGCATAATCTCTAGCACTTTCCCTACAATTGTTGCTTTCATCTGCTGTGCATTAAAACATACGTTGTGATTAGACTACTGAATGTTATGAATTACTTAGGTATACACACCACCGATAACCAGTTGCCCATAATATTTTTCTGAATGCATAGGTTTGCAAAGTGCACACGCAGTCGCTTGCCACTTGGTGATCTCCTAGTTATTGTACAAACCACTGAGTTAGTGATAACATGTATGATGTGTCTCTTCAATTACAACCATTTATCATTGCATCAATTACATTCTTGAGATAACTAAAAATTTAAACTTTTCACGACAACGTAAGGAAGTCTTCAATTATAACATGTCATACCTTCGCCTTTGTGGCAAACTCTTAAGTGCATATGGTAACTCCACTTGCACTATGCCATCTGGTTTCTTTCGAGACTATGATGGTGCACTTTCCTCTTCCATTGGTGGTACATTCTCTGATCGTATCTCGCCTGAAATGGTCACTACACTGTCTGCATCAGCTTCCCAAGGTTGTTCATTACTATTGTCTCAGTTTTAAAAAAATTATCGTTAGCCCAAGGTTAATCACATTTGGACTTTTGAATGAAAACAAGTGCTTAAATAACAAACCTTGTATTAATGTCCGCTAATGGTATAACACCGGCCGACTACTGTGCAACATCATGTTTAGCTAAATCTTCCGTACAGTTCTTCCTTTCATCTGATGTGCATTAACAGACACACATTGATTATACTACTTATTGTTGTGCTTTACTTATGTCTACATACCATCATAAACATTTACCCTTTCGTTTAGTATGTATATTTTTTTTCTGAGTGACCTCATTGACTCTTTGGAATTCCCCAGAAACACTTTGTTGTTCCATCCCATCACTTGACTTTGCCAGTTGTTTATTATGTTTGAAACATACACATTTAAGCTCAATCTATATGCCAAACACTAGAGAACACTATAGATGGTTGACCTTTATATGTGCATTACATTTTTACCTTACAAAGCAACTCATTGCGTCGCTATTCTTATATTTCTTCCTAACTTTGACATTGATTTTCCAATGGATGAGGTGTGCCATATTTGATGTCCATGAAGACCTGAAAACTAATGACATTACAACAGTAAATTCTACTGAATAACATTAGTCTGCTGTGATGTTTTTTTTTTATTTTATAATGGCAATGTGCTAGTGTCAATATATAAGTTGTTCAAAGTATTAAATGCTATGATTTGAATATCACTATGTAACCTAATGAATATTCTACATGGAAATTGTTCATGCATTTAATGATAATGAATGCTATATGCGTTTTTACAAATTTAACATTGACAATTGTGTTGAAACAATTCAATGTATCATAATTACTTGCCTCACCATTTCCATAACTGTGTATGCCATCTCGGTCTATTGAAATTGCCTTGCACATGTCTTCATTACTGCAGGCAATAATCTGTGGGCTCACATCCCATTTCATTAGTTGTCCAATATAAACATGATCCAAATATAACAACTACAACAAGCCATTGTCAAGTGCATCAATATGTGTTAAATTTAATAAGCAAAAAATAAATTACTAATTAATTCATTCATTAATAAATGGCTTACAAATTTATTCATTATTACACTGAGGTCTTATGAAGTTTATGTCTCTCGTGTAGCAAACTTATATTATTTGTTATGTGCAAATAAAATATTTTACTACTCATGACAAAAAATATAATGCATCTGGCTACTCCGGCTGAACGACCCTTTGCTGCCACAACTTTCTTGAACTTCTCAGCCGCAGTCAGGAACCAATCATATACAAATCCTACCCAGTTGATTTCCATTACCCTCTTAATATCCCCAACTATATGGAACAATTTTGGGCCGATAAATTGATTTTTTATTGGGCATAGAACCACTCCAAGCGTGAATAACATAAAGTGCCGAAGGAATTCCCATTTAGATTGTGAAGTTAGTAAGACTTTCACAGCATCTTTGCTTGTTATTGACCTATGTGCACTGTACTGTCTTCGCATTTCTTCATATTTTTTATTTTTTTATGGCTTCTGGATAGTTTTATTGTTTGGAATTCCCAGTATCCATCCAATGTGGTTTTCTGTTATTCTTATTTGTAGTTTATTTTGTCGAATACGTAGATTCCTATGTTTGGGTTCAATCCTCTGCATAAGCCAGTAACAAAATCCCCTATCTAGTTTTATTGTTGGAATGTTTAACATTTCACCAAATCCAATCTCGGCAACCCATTGCTTCTGCTAGTTGTTCATTTGATGCACGGTTTCATTATAGGTCTCTACGTTGCACCTTACATTAAGTGTCTATGCACATTAAAAAAATCAACTAATTAATAGACATAAATTGCACTTTAAATCTATAAGGGTTAGCTCACTAACAATTAATATCAAATATAATGTTTGCACCCATCCACACAATGACTTTTGTATCAACTATTAAATTCCCATGTAAGCATCAGTACATACAATGCTTTTTTATGTGTAAAAATAAACTAAAATCAATTGCATTGATTACTCACAGCTTTACGCTTCTTCTTAGCTGTACTTTTTAGATCTCGCCCAACTGTTGCTGGATCATTTTCTTCGTCTACCTAATCACGATTCTACCTCGACATTAAAAAAATAAAAAAACTTATTATTAGACATACACTGCACTTTAAATCCCTAAGGGTTAGCTCACTAACAATTATTATCAAATACAATGTTTACACCCATCCACACAATAACTTTTGCATCAATTATGAAATTCCCATGTAAGCATCAGTACATACAATGCAATTTTATGTGTAAATTTAAACTAAAATCAATTGCACTTATTACTCACAGCTTTACGCTTCTTCTTTGCTATACTGTTTAGATCTTGCCCATCTGTTAGTGGATCAGTTTCTTTTTCTACCTGATCACGATTCTAGCTCGACATTAAAAAAACAAAAAACAAAAAACTTATTACTAGACATACACTGCACTTTAAATCCATAAGGGTTAGCTCACTAACAATTATTATTAAATACCCATTGTTTACACCCATCCACACATTGAGTTTTGAATCAATTATAAAATACCCATGTAAGCATTAGTACATACAATGCAATTTTATGTATAAAAATAAACTAAAATAAATGTACTTGTTACTCACAGCTTTATGCTTCTTCTTTGCTATACTGTTTTGATCTCGCCCATCTGTTGGTTTATCAGTTTCTTCGTTTGCCTGATCATGATTCTGGCTTGGTTCCATTGTTTTCCTCAGATATTTAGCCAATCAGATATTCATGTCTGGAATTTCCTTCTCAATCAAATGATTATATAGTTTATTTGTGAACAACGAAGTTGTTCAGTATTTTCAATTATACATGAAAATATTGCACAAACTCATACCTGCAATTTCTCTATAAAATGCCAAATAAACATATCACACATAGGATAATGTCAAGCCGCCTGCAGTTCCTTTATAAACTTATGCTCGTTTTCTTAAAGCCACTACACATATCCTAATTTAGGAGGGAAAATTTCATGCATAATTACCACAATATCCTAAAGACTTATACGTAATTCCAATAAATCCCTAAATAATATGGGTTAATATTTGCCTTAAACCAGGCCTATTTTGTGGAGACAATTGATATAACACTTCACCTGTCACCTCCATCTCGTATTTTCAATGTTGGAAGCTTCCACTCGAAGCCACACTACACTTCAGCAACAACGCTTTTGCGGTCCATATAGGTTGATTTTTAGTGATTAATTTACAAAATTCATTAAATGGCATCTATAGATACAACCATCGTCACAGGAAACGTCACCATCTGCAATGGAGCATCTGCTGATGGTCAGGTAGTCGATCCATATGTTGGGATGTCATTCTATACACGAGATGAAATGCATGCTTACTATCAAGAATATGGGAGGCGCACTGGTTTTGGCATAACCAACTTGTCAGTGTCTAGAGATGGTAATGGAGAACATAAGTACTAAACTTTTGGTTGCTTGTGTGCTAGGAAGTTGTCAAATGGAAGCCAAAATTTGTTGTGTCCTAGATTATCCAGTAGGGTTGGTTGCTCGGGGCATATTTGCGCATCCAAGCAAGATGATGGTAGGTGGTGAATAAACTCTATTGAACTCCTTCACAACCATGACCTAACACTGAGTAAATCGTATTTTATTCATCAGTACTATACTGTGCCTATTCATGTGAAGCAGAGACTGGAATTGAACGATGCTTTTGGCATATGCCAGTCCAAAACGGTTAGGTCATTGGTGGAAGATGTTGGGTCTTACAAAAATATGCAATGTACGAAAAGAGACTGCCACAATTACATTTGAACAACAAGGCGCTTACGCCTTGGTGAAGGTGATGCAGAAGCACTTCACAACATGTTTACACGGTCACAGGTGGATGGCAGGGATTTTTTCTATGCCATTACCCTTGATGAAGAAGGACGGCTACAACATGTCATTTGGGTTGATGCCAGAAGTCACACCACTTACCATGAATTTGGTGATGTTATGTCGTTTGATACAACCTTTTTGTTAAACAAATATCATAAGCCCGTGGCACCCTTTATTGGTGTTAATCACCATGGACACTCAATATTGCTTAAGTGTGCTCTGATTTCAAGTAAAGATGAGAGCACATTTGTGTGGTTGTTTCAATAATTGTTAAATTGTATGTCTAATGTTCCTCCAAAGGCAATAATGATTGACCAATGCAACAACATAAGGAAAGCTATCAGGGTTATTTTTCCTTCAACGGTGCATAAGTGGTGCTTGTGGCACATATTGACAAAATTCCCTGCTAAAATGAAGCGATACACATAGTATTATGACATAAAGCAGAATTTTATGTTCGTTGTGTATGACTCTGCCTCAGTCAATGAATTTCAAGAAGGTTGGTGGACAATGGTTGAAACGTTTGACCTCCATCACAATAGATGGTTGGCAAAACTGGATGAGCATAAAAAGTTTCAGGTACCCGTGTATATTCAACACAGAGATCTAAGAGCATGAAAGCATTCTTTAATGGGTACTTCAACTCAAAGAGTTCACTTAAGCAGTTCGTCGAGCAATACTTTGATGCATTGCGATTTAAGATTGAGAAGGAAATCACAACAGATAATGACAGTATGTTAAAAAAAAAATCCCTGCATAACATATATTCCTTTTGAAAAGCATTTTTAATGTACTTACATGAATGAGATGTTCCGTAGAGTACAACATAAAATTTCAAAAACTATGTTTTGCAACTCCAAAGTTATTAATCAAGATGTTTCATCGAGCTTGCGTTCATATGCAATTAACAAAAATAGGTTTTATTCAGCAAATAATTTGAAATGGCTGACCTTCACAGTCCTATATGACACTGAAACGAATGATGTCAACTGTAGCTGTAATCTATTTGAGTTTGTTAGAATACTTTGTTGCCATTGTTTTTATGTGTTATCATAGCACGAAGCTGTGGATTTGCCGAACATGTTTGCTTTACCTCATTGGAGGGGGGATGTCTGACGGCATCACAACAAAATTGGAGTTGGTTCGGCAGTGTGTGCATCTTCTGATAAGGTTCGCCGGTACTAATCGCTTGAAAATGCGTTTGTAATGGATGCAAATCAGTGTTGTGAAACTAACAATGCATTTGCATATTTGAACAATTTATTGTTGACTACAAGAGATTATGTCAACCGGACTATATTCCCACAACCCCATGGTATTGATAGTGTACAAGTTGGTGAGTCAAACAGGTAGCATACTGACATTGATCCAATTGTAGCATAGCATAGAGGCCGGCCTAAATAGACCAAAATACAGTCACGTGTAGAGCGGTTAGGGCCAACTTCGAGACGTGCCACTGCTACGAACAGACGTTCACCCACAGTAACCTCATCAATGTCATCTATTGTCAAACTTGTTAGTGTTATTTATTTATTTAAACATTTATGGTTTAACTATTTGGATAATTTTTATTTTTATTTTTAACGCTACTTTGATATTATTTGAATACTTGGTTTCACATGCAAATTAGTTTTACCTGATGGATGATCGCTCTTGTCTAATTTTTTTCCCCTCGAAAGGGAATAGATACATTTGATGCGGTTACTCTATTTGATCTACTGCAAACTGAGGTTTGCTCGTCTACTGATTAACTATTAATAATTACATTGTATTTTCTTCTGTCTTATACTTATAGTGTGCCTGCGTTCATAATCTTTCTGAATGCTTGCTTTCAAACCCAATTTTGCAAGCATTTTCCAATCAAATGCCTTCAACCTCAGACTTAGTGGTGAGCAATCTCTTCCATATATCATGTTGGTTTAATCACCCATGCAGACGCATCATTCCATTATAACACATTGAAATTATGGTGGGTTCGTATCGATGTAAATGAACATTTTATGTTGTTGTTCTATTATATAGCATTTCATATCAATTGTCTTTGATTGTTGCCTATTTGTACATACTAACATATAAAATGTTCCACTTTCTTATGTAGACACATCCAATTTCTAGTGCATTTGAACTCAGCTCATCGTCGAGCTCCTATATATTACTACTGCTCACCATTGACCACCGTGCTAGACGGAGAATCTTATTTAATTAGATATTATACAGTCTTGTTTTTTTTCTTATATGCATTGGATCAATCTCCTTTTTAACTCTAAATGTGTTGATTATTTTGTGGACATCGTCAGTTGGATGTGATGCATTGCTAACCATTCCAACTTCAACGCCATGTCAATATTTTATTATTTTGTTGCAAGTATTGTGTTCATATACATATATTGCTATGTCAATGTACCTATTTTGGCATGTGTAGACAATGTAGTGTAGATATATTGTACTAAGTGGTGTGTATATTTTACATACTACATCTTTTGTATGTGCAGTACATTATTTTATAATGTAGTACAATATTTTTTTGTGCAGTATAATTTAGGTATATTGCTAAACATATTGTGTTATTCCGTATAATTGATTCCCATATTTGAGTTAAGAAATTAATTTTGCTTACTATGTTAACCAGACATTCATTAAACAATGGAATGAAACATGCGAGCATATTGTGCATCCAGCCCGTAAATTGTCACCAAATTTTCTTCTACTAACAATAAACCTAAATATATAAGTAAAAAGGATGACTAGGCTTAGAATAACTCTTTACTAAAATAACATCTAGCTTACTAGGTAGTTCTGGATTAAGTATGATTGTTTGCAGGGGATTCTTCTTTAGGCGAAGACAATGCTTGAGAATACCGTACATTATTCTTCATACCAAATTTTCTAATATTATTGCTGGCGGATTTAGTTTTTGTGCTTACGAGATATGCTTAGCATTATCCTTTGAGGCATTGGCCAATAGAGATTCAATTGTTAGTAATAGCATGGCATTCTCAAATTTTTCAATGAGTGAGAGGACAGTAGAAGGGCGTAATGTGCTCTTGCTATCTAGAGGATTTCCATTGAGAAGATATGGGGAAACATCATGCTTAATATGCTCGGCCTTGTGAGTAAGATCCATATAGATTTGGGCTTCTTCATTGGTTTTGGACTATCAGCTCCTTCACTTAGTGTTCAGCCCATTTGTTTTGCTTAGAGAACTCTTTGTTGCCAAGTGCCACCATTTTTGTCTCTCTGCGCACGTCGATTTTCAGAGTAGGCTTGCAGACCATCATTTCCTATTGCTTGTTCGCTATGATTCCTGAGATGACCATTCCTGAGACAATCAGATGGAGGCAAATGAAGATCAAGCGCTGCTTCTCTAGGATGCAATACTGTTCAAAGTGATTTTTTCAATGAAGGAGGACAACATGGCTGGAGAATAACCCTCGGCCATTTTTAACGTTGCGTGAAAACTGGCTTTCCTCAGTTGTTATGCATACATGGTTTAGAAGCAGGAAAAAAAGATTAGTGGATGCAGTGATACATACTATAGGAACATGGTGGATAGAGGAAGTTTATTGAGAGATTTTGCCGCTTCCATAGTTTCTTGTTGTAATGTATTGCACATAATTAATAATACAAATTATCATTTTTTTTATTGTATTTACAATTGCCTTCGACACACTGGACATACATTTTTTCCATCATACAACCATTTGTCTATACACTCGCGGTGATATAAATGATTGCATGGTAACCGAACAATGAAACTGCCCGCCAAAAATTCATCCAAACATATGGGACATGCAGCCTGGGAACCACCTACCCTATATTTGGTGATCCTACTCTGGCCGTTATTTTGATTCTCATCCATGTTCATCTCATCATCATCACTACTACTAATAACAACAACAGTTGTGTCATAGCTCATATCATACATGCGTTCACTGCTTGAATAGCTAGTTCCACTATTAGAATCATCATCGTGGACATCATCAAGTTCATTCGCAGAATCATCATCAAAGTTCACCTCATCATCACTACCATTAGTATCCATAATAATGGTTGTGTCATCTCCGGTGTCAGTGCTCACATCATCCATGCTTGAATTATCATTTGTAGTAGGATCGACATTAGCATCTGTCCATTCATCACTTATGTTGGCTCTACTATGAGAATCATCATCCTGTAAATCATCAATTTGATCCGCAAAATCATCATCCTGGAAATCATTGCTTTCATCTGAATAATCATCATCCAAGTTCACCTTATCATCATCTTCAGTGTCATGGCTCCCATAATCACTATCTTTACTTCTTGAATCATCATTGCCACTCGGAGCGACATCAATATCTCTTCTCCTATCACCACTTCTGTTAGCTCCACACACGTCAAATTCAACGTTTCTTTTCCTGGAAGACATGGCTAATTTCTCAATAATAATTGTTTTGTGTTATTGATCAACTAATTCTTTTTTGTAACCCCTTAAGCTGCCCCATTATACACGCATCCAAACATTTAAACTCCTTCATTCCATTGGGAAGTGATAATCACTTTTGGCATTACACTTTGAAGTTGACTTGATTTTTCATGGCTAAACACATGAAATATTAAAGAAATATAATTAATACAATATATTAAATTAATATTTCACAACTAAATTCATAAAGAAATATCTTTGTTTTTCAATAAAATTTTAGCAATATATGTTGAACACCATTAATAAAATAATATGACAAATTATAAAATTATAAATATCTCTTATTTGCATTGTAGTTATTAATTTTGACCATGTATACATAATTAAGTTATTATTGCATTGATATGAAAAATACATTTTTCATAATTTATTGAAAAAACATAAAATGCAATTATTTTCTTTAGGGATATTTAAGTATTTTAAATTCTAAATTAAGCCAAAGCGCAGTGCAATTAGCAACAGAAATTTGACCCTAGACTTAAATGTTATTATTCCTTATTCCTGCCGTTGCCTCCAAATTCCAACACTTATTTGTTGACTATGAAACAAATTCATTTATACTGCATATGACCAAATTAATGCTATCAGCTAGGGATATGTACACTATTTATAGGTTTATGCCGGAGTTGCTTCAACGGTTGTTTGTGGTGATTTCTATAGCATTTTTATTTATTGTTGTTTTGTGTTTTGTATGTCTAGTTGCTGTTCTTAGTTGTTTTATGTTGCTCGTGTTGATGTAAGGTTGATGGTTAGTTGCAGAAATGCCTTTGATGGTGTTGTCAAGTTGACTTTAGTTGTTTTACGGTGTTATACTATTCATCATATCTTGGTAATGTTCTTCGTGTTGTTGTCAGGCTGGGTTCATCTATAGGCCACTAAGGCTCTGGGCCCCCTCCACATATAGGGCCCCAAATATTGAGACTATATATAGTAAAAAATAATGTCTTAAATCATGCTTTGTCTATTGTATTTTTTTTGAACATATCCATTCTATTTTATTTAAAAATACATTTATTATTTAAATAATTAATATTACATATGTAACTTATGTTTTTTTATTTAATTATATGTTGTAGTATAATGTTACTTTATTTTTTATAAAGTATATTTTACTTTATTAATAACCACTATGATCCAAAATATATATATTAAAAAAAAAGTCCCTGCTCCATGAAAAAGAGAAACAAAAAGTGATTTATAGTTGCAACCATCTTCTCTCCAAATCTATGTCAATAATTTTGTCATGTCAAGCATATTTTTTATAAGGTTTTTTTTTCTTCACTTTCGATCAAATATAATTAGTTAAATTTATTTGGGTATTTTTTATTTTTATGTTTTTTTGTAATTTGGGATTTATTACCTTCAATTATGCTTTAGTCATTAATGAATTTATATGTATATTAATTTTGCCCTTTAATTTGTTATGGAATTTGTATTGATAATTTTTAGTGGAAATATTTGATATGTGAAATGAGTATGTTGTTTTGGCTTTTTTTTTATTTTTATTATCTTCATAATCTCAACTAGTTTTGTTTTTTTTTTCTCTAAACAAAAAAAAATAGTTTTTTTTTTAAATTTTTTGTATCAAAACTTGAATACAAAAAATTTAATAAATTATTTTGCATCTCAAAAAGCAACTATATATATATATATTAATTGAATATTTGAATGATTTGCATGCATGTTTATAAAAAGATGGATTGATGACAAAAGCTCTCAAGTCTTATGTAAATAGGATACTAACATTTCAAGATTTCCATTTTCATTCTTGTTATTATAGTTTTTAACTATTTTATTATTTCTCTGTGTGCTTTTTATTTAATTATTCATTATGTAACTTGAAATTTACAATATAGAAAAATAATCTTCTACAAACCAAAATTACAATTTTAATTTTTATTATTATTACTTTTTCATTTGCATACGATGTGTCCTGGATGGGTCCTAACTGTGGGAAGCACCTTCAAATCCTGTCACCTTCAGACTAATTCCTGCTCGCATCGGATTGCCCCACTAAGAGATAAAGTATTGGTCTGGAACCGAATTTTGAATAAGGTCGGCCCTGACTGAAAGATAGTTAGTTGTAAATTTGTTAAAACTACATATATTGCTATTTTAATTATGTCCACTTATAATTTAAAGAATTTAAATCAAATGAGCAAACATATTTTTTGTATAGGTTACTACATTAGGTTTATATAAGTAAATAATTATTTTGAACATTCTTAAATTTTATAATATATTGTATTATGCAAATAATTAAAAACAATAAATTTAATTAAATCATTGTATACTTTTAAATATAAAATTGATAAAGAATGTATTAAATTATGATATTATAACTATACCCGGTTTGTTAACTTATATTATTATTTACATTAATAATAATATTGATTTTTTTAAAA
>CATIWM010650130.1:0-10434 GCA_949671775.1 Mallotus repandus
GTAATGAACATCTGAACCCCTAAATCAATTTAAGAATCAACCTAAAGATCGCTAGATAACAAGTCAAAACAATCAGAATTAGAACCCTAAGGAAACTAAGTCCTTAAAACCCCAATCAATAAAAAATGCTATAAGGTTTTAGCAATCCCTTAATAAGTCTGGTTTGTAGTCATTTGAGAACACAAAGAAAGCTAAGCTCTCAGAGAAAAACCCTTAAGTTACTTAGAAAAAATCAACCTATAGGGTGGAATGAGCAATGTCAGATTGCTCTCAATAAGATCAAAGATTACTTAGCAAATCCACTAGTACTGAAGCCATTGAAAGATGGGAAGCCTTTAACCTTGTATTTGGAAATTAAAGGGAATGCCATTAATGTGATGCTAGCCCAAGAAGGAGATGCATAGATAGAGCATGTTGTTTACTATTTGAGTAAAAAATGCCGCCTTATGAAGAGAATCAGGTTGAGCAAATATGTCTAGCAGTGGTGTGGGCCATGAAGAAGTTGAGACACTATTTCCAATCCTACAAGAACTAAGCCATTTCTAAAATGGATCCAATGAAGCATTTATTTAAAGCGCCATCATTGATTGGGAAACTGACCAAATAGTGGGTGCTGCTAGTAAAATTTAATGTAGAGTATTTCAATAAGAATATGATTAAAGGAAGAGTAGTAATAGAATTCCTAGCTTTAAACCCATTTTTAGATGAAGAAGAAATATAGATCAAATTTCTAAATGATCTTACTTCAGCCATTGAGGTGCAGGGGTGGCATATGTACTATAATGGAGCAGTAAACCAATTCAAAGCAGGAGTCTAAGTGATTTTGGTAACCTCTGAGAACAAGGTAATCCTGGTGGCCAAAAAGTTAGCCTTTAGAGTCATAAAAAATAAAGAGGTATTTATCTATGTTATGCAAGCCTCATATTATTCTTAAGCATTTTGACCATCACTATCCATAAGTGCTTTAAATAAGGATTTAAACATTGTTCTCTTAAACCCCATTCATTTGATGCTTAATTAATTATTAATATTGAATCTCTAAGGACTTACACTTTTGTTACTCCTAGTACTATTAAAGGCTTTTGCCTAAAATGATTGAGGCGCACTGCAATTAAGCTAATGGATTGCTATCACCCCGTGGAGCTATCAAACCATTATAAGAGCATCGATAGAAGCTGCCCCTTTCTCTTTAGTATACAGCTTAGAAGCAGTCCTTCCTATTGAAATTAAAATAAGATCCTTT
Organism: Mallotus repandus; assembly: GCA_949671775.1. Classification (NCBI taxonomy): domain Eukaryota; kingdom Viridiplantae; phylum Streptophyta; class Magnoliopsida; order Malpighiales; family Euphorbiaceae; genus Mallotus; species Mallotus repandus. Next base: position 1,244 of record CATIWM010650130.1, read on the forward strand.
ATAACAATAATTAATGTTGACATGCCTAAAGTGCAGTGGGCTGAATTGAGGCATGCACAATTTACTCTTATGGACAACAAAGAACTGAAAGCAATGTACCACACTAAGTTATGCTAGGAAAGGATTGTGAGAGCATTTGGAAAAAGGTTGAGAAAATATGACATAAGAGTCGAGGATTGGATTTTGAAGTAAGTATAGCAGAATGTCTCTAAGCCGAGAAGGAAATTCAAACCTAACTAGGAAGGCCCTTACCTAGTTAAAACAATCCTGATTAAGGGAGCTGTACGATTCTGGTTAATATCCATCGTTTCAAGTAATACTATATATAATATAATATATGTATATTTTAGAGGTAAAATACTTAATAACAAAACCCATAAGGGTTAGCTAAGAATAGGGGTATTGTCATTTTAAAATAAATAAAGTGCAATTGTAATTGTATTGAATGTCATTGGTGTATATGTAAATGGATGATAAATTTGCAAAAGTAAAAAAACAATGAAATATCTCTTAAAAGGGAAAATTTGCATTTCAACATCAATTTCCTTTGTAACATTTCATTTCATTTCATATTGTAATCATTTTTAGTTTGTTCATAAACACTATTGGGTTTCGTAATACATACACAATGGAAATAAAAATTGTAATCATGAAATCCTCATAGGATCCATGTAATTCAATTAAATCATATAAAAAAGGATTCCAAAATCTCACCAAGATGAACACAAGGTAAGATGGTTAGAAGGATGAGAGGGGGTTCACAATGTTGACACCCTTTCTCAAGCTTTTCATATGTTTTTTTTATATTAAAACACCACCAATTATGCCACATCCTCTATTTGTATCAATAAGAACAGGATACCCAGAATGATATTAGTGTGCTAGCACCTTTTTCTCAAATTCCTCACTTTACTCTCTGTATATTTATTTATGTTTCTCAAAAGAACTAATAGGAGATGAATGAATTAAGTTGTAGAAACCCTAGAGAAAAAGATGTATATATACCCATACTATTTAGGGTTTCACTTACAAAAAAAATTTAGTATGTTTAGGATTATTTTTTGTTCTAATGTTTCAATCTTAAAAAATAGAATAATGATCTCTTTAAATTAAGATAATAATTACTTCAAATGAATAAATAAATAAATATATATACAAATGTAAAAACTATCCATTAGACATGGCCATGTGTGAATAGATGCACGACCATGTGCATCTAATGCTTAAAAGCTTGGTCTCAAGCATGGCTAAGCGAGTGAAGGCGCACAACCGTGCTTGAGCCTTAATTGATGACCTTGCTTTGTTCACAATCAAGCACAGCCATGTCAAATGTCCATATGGCCATACGCAGTCAATATGTACATATTTATTTATTTATTTATCTACAAAGAGTTTTACTCGGTGAGTAAAACTCTCTTTAGATACATAATGTTATCTCTCAAGAATGCAACAACTGTTGTGGGCCTACTCTAAGTGTATGACGATGTAGGTACACACTGATGAGAGCCAAATATTGCATATTTTTAGCTCATTTATATTTACTTTAAAGATATATTTTATGAAAATATGAATTGATTTGTCGGTTTTAATGTTATCTCTCAAGAATGCATACCACTATCATCCCACTCTTTTTTATATGATCTTTCAATTTGATATAATCATTAGTTATTGCATATTGTGTTTATTATTCTTAATATTTATTATTGTTTGATCACCAACAAGATGAGTTTAATTAGAATTATGCATTGAAAGATGGTAATTCTAAGAGACCTATAAACATAAGTTTAACTTAACTCAAAATTAGTTATAAATTGAGTTGATTAAATTCCTTTTTGAGTTATGCTTTATAATTCACGATTTTGATGTTTAGGTAGTTAGATTGCAATGAGAATTGTGTCTTTATTACCTTGATTGATAATTATGAATTTAATTAATTGATTCTTAAGAGATATTGATTAATTATTTAATCAATCTCGAGATATGAATGGCTAATTGCATAATAAATTTGGATAGCTTAATGATTGCAAGGTGCTTTAATTCCTAGAAATTTTCATAAATATAATTTCTTTATTAATTTTATTGAATTTTTTCTCTATCTTTGAAGTATATTTCTTGAATTCACAATTTAGATTAATTCTACATACATTTATTTTTAGTCTTGATGATATTTGTTATACTACTTATCAACACCATGCACTTGTGGTTCACCCACAACACACACAAGTTGGCAGTAGGCCTAAAATCTTCTTTATGGCCCATAAATCATAAGTGGCCTCTAATAATACATTATGACTGCTCAAGTCATATGAAGTTCAATAGTCTGACATAACCTAGTTTACAATAAGTATTATAGTTCTTCTGTCACACGATACCTTGATTAAACATGAGACATGATTTATGTCATCCTTATATTATTCAATCATATTATTTCTCGATAGTTATTAGTGTGTGCCACCATATTGGGTTTTTCTAGAATAATCAAGTTATTATCAAGTTTAGGATACTTTGGGTGAACCAACAGGATAATTTGATTATTTGGTGAAGTATTCTAAGCCAACATCTATAGATATTCTGTTTGACTCAATCATTCTAAGTGGATGGGTTAAGGAATTTAGCGACAGTGATGAGATGAACTATTGTGCTAACTATGTGGATGATTATGTCTTTTGTGTTAGAGAAAATTCAAGTAATATACCTCCAAACTTCTAGGAACTGATGGAAGGAGAAGATTCCATTATTGAAGAAAATCCATAGTTAGACTTTGCTAACTTATGGGAACCATGGAGTGATGATGACATGGATGTGAGTCATGTCACTAAAAGTGGAAAGTACTATCTAGATCCTTCTATGCCAGAAAAGGATAGGTCACCAATGCCAGATAAAGGAAAATAGAAAGTGGCTTAAGAGGAAGAACTGGATATTGTTTTAAAGCAATTAAAGTAAATGAAAGCCTATGCTAGTGTATGGGATTTACTTGTCGCATCAAAGAAGCATATGGATGCTATGTATGAAGCTCTTGAGAACTTGCTGATTTCTATAAAATCTACTCTTGAAGAGTTGGTTATGTTAGTGGGTTTCAAAGATAATGCAGAGATTTCTATTTCAGACAAAGACTTGATAGATTTGGGAAGCAAACATAACAGAGCTTTGTATATTCAGGCTGAAGTAAAAGGTTTTATAGTTCTATGTGTTATGGTTAATAATGGATCAGCAATCAATGTCTATCCTTTTAAGGTTTTGGAAAAGTTGAACATGATAAAGGAAGATCTTATAAAGTCTGATATGGTGATTAGAGCATATGACGAGTCCAAGAGAGCTGTGGATGGTACTTTTAAGATAGTTGTTAAAACTGGACCGATTGAGACTGTGGTTGAATTTATTGTACTTGATATCCTAATCACATATGGGTTGCTTTTGGGATGGCCTTGGTTCCATCCTCTAGGAGGAGTTTCTTCAACTCTTCACTAAAAGATCAAATTCCCTTATGAATAAGGTGTGATCACTATTGAAGCTGAATCTGAAGATGGTTGTTTTATGGTTTATTCTGATTTGGTCCACTTGGATTTCATGTTGGTCCTATTTTTTATGATCGTATGGATTCAAAAGTGGCAATGATACAAAAGAAGTACAAGTTTGTGCCTGGTATGGGTTTGGGTAAGAATTAGCAAGGGACTACTACGTTCCCAGATTTTAAATATTAAATGCATACTCATGGATTGGGTTATTTGCATGAACAGGCTTAGAAAGCAAGTAATCAGATTAAAAATGGGGTGTTTTTTTATCTAGGAGGTAAAAGGATTTATATAAAAAAGTATGAAAAGACTAAAGGTTGGGAGATCTTTAATGATGTAGCAAAAAGATCAAAGAAGCTTAAAGAATGTGAAACTGTAGTTCCAGATTTGTAGCTACTATGGACATATGGATTAGGCTTAGACCACTTACTACTATTAGTGTTGAGGACTTTTATTTTGAATAATGTTAAAACTGTAGTATGTTTAGAAAAGGATGATTTTGATGCTGACTATGTAATTTCTGATGATGCTTTCTTCTCTAAGTTTAATGCAATAACCTCTGATTTTGCTTACTTGTTCAATGTTTATTCTAATGAAAATGTGCATGAAATTTGATCATATAATAAGCATTTCATACTTAAATTCTATTCATACTGAACCGTTTAATATAAGTGATATTGAATCACCCAAAGAACTCCAATTGGCAACGAGTCTTTCTTTTGAAGAAAAAAGTGAGCTTGAGAGAATAATTAAAAAATGGAAAATAGTCTTTGCTTGGATCTATGGTGATATGCCTGGAATAGATTGTGAAGTACTAGAGCATTTTGTTCCAACTGATCCTAGAATAAAACAAATAAAGTATAAATTTAGGCGTCTAAAACCTGAATGGGCTCAAAAGATAAAAGGAGTCAATAAACAAATAGAAGCTGGGTTTTTTGAGGAAGTTGATTATCCATAATGGTTAGCCAATATTTTTCCTATCCCCAAAAAGGATGGAAGAGTTAGAATGTGTGTTGACTACAAAGACTTGAACAAGGCGACTCCAAAGGATGATTTTCCATTCCCTCATATAGATGCTCTAATAAACTCTACTACTGGCAAAAAGTATTACACATTTATAGATGGGATGGCAGGATTTAATCAGATAATGATGACTATTGTGGATAAAATTAAAATTACTTTCATCATAGAATGGGGTACTTTTTATTACAAAGTAATGCCATTTGGATTGAAAAATGCTTGTGCAAAATATCAAAGAGCTATTAAAAAAGTTTTCAGAGATATAATTCATAAAGAGATAGAAGTGTATGTTGATGATATGCTGGTTAGATCTAAAACTTTTGCAGAACATTGCAGAGATCTAGAGAAGTTTATGGAGAGGTTGACAACGTTCAATGTCTGACTTAATCCAAAAAAGTGTTTGTTTTTTGCAGTATCTTCATGTAAGCTATCAGGATATGTAGTCAGTTCAAAAGGCATAAAGATTGATCCAAATAAGATTAAGGCAATTCAAGAAATGCCAATTCCTAAAATAGAAACAGAAATAAGATCATTTCTAGGTCATCTTTAGTACATCAGCAAATTTATCTCTAAAATATCTTCAATATGTTAGCCAATATTCAGTTTGTTAAGGAAAGATTAGCCCACAGTTTGGAATGAACAATGTCATATTGCATTTTAAAGGGTTAAGCAATATTTGTTGAATCCTCCGGTACTCAGACCACCATAACCAGGGAATACTCTTATCTTGTATCTGTGTATAAAAGAATCAACATTAGATACAATGTTAACTCAAGCAGATGATAGTGGGATAGAATTTGTAATTTATTACTTAAGCAAGAGGCTGCTTCCATGTGAAGAAAAATACAAATCATTGAAAATATTTGTTTGGCTATGGTGTGTGCAACAAGAAAACTTTGGCACTATTTTCAGTTTTACAGGGTACAAGTTATTTCAAAGATTGATCCGATGAAATATTTGTATGCTACACCATCATTTGTTGGTAAGCTAAATAAATGGCTGACTTTGCTCTCTGAAGTTGATATTGAATACTTGACAAAGAAAGTGATCAAAGGAAGAGCAGTTGCTAAATTTTTAGCTCAACAACCAATTAAGGATGATCAAGAGGTTGATATTTCTTTCCCAAGTGAAGAAATTTGCCTGATTAATGTACAAGGATGGAGAATGTATTTTGATGGAGCGATGAATAAAAAAGAAGCAGCAATTGGAGTGATCCTAGTTTCACTGACTGGAGATTGGATTTCGATAATAAAAAGATTGGATTTCTCAGTAACTAATAATATTTCAGAGTATGAAGCTTGTATTTGTGGTTTAGAAGTTAATATTGCAATTGGAATTAAAAGAGTTGAGTGTTGGGTGACTCAAAACTAGTTATCTCACATGTCAACAAAGAATGGGAAGTTGGAGAAGAAAAATTCAAGCCTTATTTTAATTACATTGAGAATCTCAAGAAATATTTTGATGAGCTAGTGTCTTTTCACTTGTCAAGAAAGAATAATCAAGTTATTGATGCTTGAGCAACTTTAGCCTCTATTTGGGATAATCCAAAAGGTTTTCTAGTAAGACCAATGATCTTGATGAATGCTCGAGTACCATATTTCAAAACTACCCATGTTTTAGCTATATAAGAAGAAAAGAAGCCATAGTATTCAGACATTTTGAGACTAATGGAGTATGGTGAATTTCTAGAAAATGCTAGTAAGAAAGATATAATGATTTTGAGATCTCTTGCAAAAAGATTTTTCATTTTTAATGGGATTTTGTACAAAAGAGATAAGGCTTTGCACCTCAGATGTGTTTCAAAAAAAGATACAGAACATATTATGGAAGATGTACATTCTGAGGTATGTGGATCTCACATGAATTGCAAGAGTTGGCAAGAAAAATCATGAGACATGGATATTATTAGTTGACTATGGTGCATGATTGTATTTAGTTTGTCAGAAGTTATCATGACAACTTCAATGCTCTAGACTTTAACTTCTCCATGGCCAATCTCAGCATGGGGAATTGACATAATGGGAAAGCTTGCTCTACCAGTTTCTAATGGGCATGAGTTTATAGTTGTCATAGTTGACTATTTCTTAAAATGGGTTGAAGTTGAGTCCTTCAAAAGGCTGGGAGCAAAGAAAATGGCTAGATTCATTAAAAAGAACTTGATTTATAGATATGGTGTGCCTCATCACATTGTAACTGATAATGGTGTGCAATTTCAAGCAAAAGTAAGAGATTTATGGCAAAGGTATTGGGTTGAACATCATAAGTCATCTCTATATTGACCTCAAGCGAATGGTGTAGTTGAAGCAGTAAACAAAAGCATAAACTAGATTCTTAGTAAGACTGTTAAAACTTATAGAGATTAGTCAGACCGGTTGTCATATGCTTTATGGGGATACAGAACTATAACTAGAACAGCTACGGGTGCAACACCATATTCATTAGTATATGAAATGGAAGCAGTGTTACTAATAGAAGTAGAATTGTAGTCTTTAAGAGTGGTTTTGGAAGTAAAAATTCCAGAATCTGAATGGGCCAGGTCTAGATATGAAGAGTTGACTCTGATGGATGAGAAAAGACTTAAAGCAGCATTCAATATGCAACTTTATCAGAGAAGGATTGCTAAGGCTTTTAACAAGAAAATCAAAGTCAGTAAGATTCGAGAAGGTGATTTGGTTTTGAAACAAGCTACATCAATTCCATTTGATCCTAGAGGAAAATTCAAACCCAATTGGGAAGGTCCTTATCTTATTAAGATGATACTCCTTAAAGGTGTAGTCAGATTATCAAATCTTGAAGGGAATGAATTTACAGAGCCTGTGAATTTGGACATATTGAAGAAGTACTATGTCTAGTCTCCAATCAAGTACTAAATAAAAAAATAAAAATCCTTCCTAAGTCAAAAACCTGAAAGGGCAACTAAGGCAATAGTCAGAGGTTCCCGCTAAGTCGAAAACCTAAAAAGGGTGGCTTAGGCAAAAAAAATTCCCACTAAGATAAAAAAAAAAAAAAAAAAAACCTTAAAAGGGCATCTTAGGCAAAAGTATAGGATATTTGAGAGTTATGTTAGCTAGAAAAATTGAAAGATCTAGTTAATGTCATTAAAAATTCTTATTGCCAATTAGATTGAACTTTGAGCAATTCTATATCATTTATCCCTTTTATGGTTAAGAATGGGTACATTTAAGTTAATAATGCTTGGGTGTATGCATTCTTGTCATTAGTTTATGCATTTGAATATGTATGCAAAATCATGATGTTTGTTTTACAAGCAATAAAAATGATTTAACATTTTCTTATACTCTTTTCTTTTCAATAGCCAAATTTCATTACATTTCATTTCTTTTCATTTCATAGTTCATACAATAAAAGCTTACATCTTAAAATCTTCTAAAGCTTCAAGCTAAACCTAAACCCTAGAATTACCTTCACCACTTCCACTTGCTTCATTGTGACCTTTTAACCAATCCTTGTACTCTTGAGTGGTTAACAAGTCTTGATTTCTATGAATGTGGTGTAGCATAACTCTTCTAGGCCATGATTGAGTGATTGCTTTGATAAAAGACTTGGTGAGTGCACCAACATTAAGGAGATAAGGCATATGAGTGGGATGTTGTTTCAATCCTTGTTGTCTTGTAATCCTTGAAGGATAATAGAAAGAGTATTGCCTCAGTCCAGCAAGAGCTATATAGGTGTGAAAATTCCTTGAGCATACACCAGAAAAATTCCACAAAGGGCAAACCCATTGCGCATCCTTCTCACCCAAACCATGCAACCAACCCACCCATTCTTCTTTCTTGTTAAACCATACCAAAATTCTCCTTCTCAAGAAGTGATTAGGCCCATAATTGGTTGTAAGATTAGGGGGCATCACTACCTTCAGCTTCTCCATAAGCCAACCTTACAAAACACAAACACAAATTTACATTAGAGTGCTAAAGTGGAAAACCGGCTATCCATAGTGGAAAACTAGTTGTTAATGCCTAAAAACTGGTTATTCATGCCTCTCAAAGCTATTATTCAAGTGGAAAAACTGGCCATTCAAGCATAAAAACTGGTTTTTCATCTCTGATGCACAAAAATCGACCCTTACTTGCAAAACCAACACACTTCCACCAAACTAAGAATTCCTATTGACCTTAACCTTGTCCAAACAATTCAAAGTCTCCTCTAAAACCTCTAGAGCAACCAATTTTTATGTCAAATTCATCTCAACATCAATTTGACTCAAAATAGACAACACCTTCCCATCCATAAGCCCTAATGTGCTCTTGTCACATTTAAGGAGATAATAGCCAAGAATGATGCTCCCGATGATAGGAATCAAATTACAAGAACCAAGATTAGATTGGAGATGATGGATTAAACCACAAAAAGAGATGAAAGAACCTAAAACAATGCAACCATTAGCTTCACTCTTGCTCATGTCAAAAAGATGATTCATGGCCTGTACAACCACTAGGTTAAGATCCAAAATGGCCATCTCTTGTTGAGGGGATATTTTGATACCAAAAATTGCTAAGAATTCTTCCAAAGTGGGGTATAGCTCCATTTCCCTAAACCTAAACACATGAAGAGTGGGATCCCAAAAGGTGAGAGCACCGTGAAAAAAGTTGTAGTCAAGCTTTAGATTCAAGAAGAACTTGAGATGGTGGAGGTTGT
>CATIWM010650132.1:0-12008 GCA_949671775.1 Mallotus repandus
TAGTCTGTCTTGAAGGAACAATTGCATCAATTGCACTAGAATTGTGTCAGGTGGGTCAGCAGGAGGTCGTCCTTAGTTTTTCTTGAGCGTCTTATGCTTAGTAAACTTTCACATCTTGTATTAAGGCTAGAGCATTGTATATGTATAATATAAAGAAAGATGTGAATTGCTTGAAGTTGTATGATATGTGTTACATATGTAAAATTGTGAGTTAAAAATTTGACATAAATAATTATGTTATGTGTTAGTCACATGCATACAATGTATGCTTGGCATCCTTAACAGGTGTCGCAGCAGCAACCAACAAACTCAAATTGATTGATCCTCAAATTGACTTTTTTTTCTCCTGCTTGAACTTACCATTTGATTTGATGAAAATAATATATTTATGTAGAAAATAAAAAAAATTGAAAAAAAATTAAGTAAATAATAGTAATAAAATGAGCAACAATAGTAGTAGTAATAATAATAATAATAATTTTTTTGGTTTAGAACTGAAACTGTCAGGTCACAGTTCAAATATTTTTGTATTGGCCCTAAACTAGCCTTCCCTGGTTCTGGGCTGATTTAGGCACGGTTTCGGATTTAATCGATTCTGGGTTAGTTTTAACCGGACCAATTTCGGGCCCGAATCGGCCCTTGGCCAGGGCTAGCAAATTGAGTATAACCTCGTGGTTTGTGATATGCTCATTGATCCGAACTTGTCCTCTATGCATAAGCTCATCACATATGCAACACCTATACGTCATCTTGATCCAGAATGGGGAAGTTTCTTGCTTTCAAGAGCTTTATTGGTCTGTGGGTTTTCAATGAAAAGCCTTGATGTTAAAAGTTATATTTATATTATTACGGAAGATTATTGTCTACACTATGTGTTTAGATGAATAACACGTAAGTCAAGTGTAAAACACTTAACCAATAAAAACAAAATGTCTATATCTATCATTTACATCTAACCATTAGGTGTATTCCGCCTAGTGTAGGCAATAATTTCTCTATTATTATTATGATAAGGTAAATTAGTATTAATCCTTTATTTTACCATATTATATTGTTTGCTTGTTTTCTGATATTTAAAATTTATATTTTTTCAGTTATATTTTGCATAATTATATTATTTACTCTTCTTAATAACTCGGTTAAAATTCATTAATTGACGTGAAATTACAAGTAAATAATATTTTTCCTATATTTGTGTATGTTATACTATTTTCTTTCTAATATTTACAAAATGTATTTTATTTTTATTGTTTAATTAATTTTTTGACAAAATTTATGTTAACATTATAATTAATATACTATAAAATGATAATTATATATTTTAATAAAAATATAAAACATTTAATTTAACTTTAATTTAATAAAATTTAATTAATTAACAATTTATTACTCTTAATCTTAAAATATCTTTATGTAAATATTAGCTTAAAATATTGATATTATAGAAAAATTAACAAAAGAAATTCTCTTTTTAACTTTAAGGGTACTTTTGGATTATATTTTGTTTCAATGAGCATAACCCATCAATTATACAAATCCAAAATCAAATTCATCTATAAAACCACAGCTTTGTTAAATTAAAGTGGCCTAAAGCATCTATCTAAAGTTTGAAAATAAGACTTCTCTTACCTGTCTCCTCTCATGAGCGATTGTTATACTATGGATCCCTATCCATATTGCAACATGGACCAGGAATCCATCACAAGTATGAACTAAAAAACACATTTTTTTTAACGTTTATGGTTTTGGTTTAGTTGTGGCAACACTTCTGATGATGCATCATTATCACTCATCGGTTAGAAGACAAAGAGTTTGAGTCTTTATAAGCTTAAGTCTCCCCTTTCCTTCGTGAGGCGTCTTTTCCTATAAATGACAAAATCGTACGGTCTTTGGGGTCCCTCAAATCAAAGCGAACAATACCTCACGAGCAAGCCTACCACATGTCAGGATTTGGGGAAGGCATCATCACAAATTATAAAGTTAACCACTTTCCCCTATGAGGTGCCTTTTCCTATAAAGGACAAAATCGTGCAGTCTGTAGGGTCCACCAAGGCAAATCAAATAATACCTCATGAGTGGGCCTACTATGTGTCAGGATTTGGGTCGAGCATCATCATAAATCATAGAGTTAAATGTCAAGTATTGTTCTAATTATTTCATAACAGTTCGTAATTACAATTCTAATTATTTCACTAATTATTTCATATATCGGAGAAAGAAACTATAGTTGAACAGGAATTGGCAAAGCTTTATGGTGTACTCGATAGGGTTAAAAGGAGTTGTGGCAAAGGCAGAGTGACTACAGTAGTATATCAATAATGCATCAAACTACCGTGTGATAAATGATGACCAATGAATGAGAATAGAGTCCACAGAGAATTCTCTGGCAGCAACGGCTAACAAACTCAAAGAGTTGAAGATTCTCCAAATGGAAGGCTAGACCGAATTGAAGTTTACATTATCCAGATATATAAATAGCAATATGAGAGTTTACATTGTCTAATAAAATTTAGATATATAAATAGAAGTTTGGTTGAGATATTATTATGGATTTTAAAGTCTCTCTTGTTACATGTTAGATTTTGAAGTCCTACCTAAGCCCCTCGTCTGGGGGCTTTGATGGTGCAGTTAATATCCCACATCGGTTAGAAGACAAGGGGCTTAGGTCCTTATAAGCTCAAGTCTCTCCTCTCTCTCGTGAAGCACCTTTTCCTGTAAAGGATAAAACTCTACAATCTGTGGGATCTCCCAAGCCAAAGCGAACATTACCTTACTCCTGTGAGGTGTTTTTTCCTATAAAGGAGAGTTAAACCCTCTCTCGTGAGGCACCTTTGCCTATAAAGGACAAAACCATGCGATCTGTGAGGTCCCCCAAACTAAAGTAGACAATACCTCACGAGCGAGCCTACCGTATGTTAGGATTTAGGTCGAGCATCATCACAAATCATAGAGTTAAATGCCAGATAATGTTCTAATTATTTCATAATAGTTCTAATTATAATTCTAATTATTTCACTAATTATTTCTTATACAGGAAAAGGAAGCTGCAGTTGAACATGCATTGGCAAAGCTTGATGGTGTACTCGATAGGATTAAAAGGAGCTGCCGCAAGGGTAAAATGACTACAGTAGCATATATGGGACTAGAGGATGCAATTTTTGAACTCGTTATCGCTATCAGCAATGCACCAAACTATCGTGTGATAAATGGCTACCAACAAATTAGAACAAAGCAATGCACTGAACTACCGTGTGATAAATGACGACCAACAAATTAGAACAGAGTCCAAAAAGAAGCTGCAGTTGAACATGCATTGGCAAAGCTTAATGGTGTACTCAATAGGATTAAAAGGAGCCGTCGCAAGGGTAAAATGACTATAGTAGCATATATAGGACTGGAGGATGCAATTTTTGAACTCGTTATTGCTATCAGCAATGCATTGAACTACCGTGTGATAAATGACGACCAACAAATTAGAACAAAGTCCAAAAAAATTCTTTGGCACAATAGACTCAAAGAGTTAAGAATCTCCGAATGGGAGATCTAGATATATAAATAGCAGTATGGGAGTTTGCATTATCTAATCAAATTTAAATACATAAATAGCAGTTTGGTTGAGATATTGTTATGGATTTTAAACTCTCTCTTGTTAGATGTTAGATTTTGAGGTCCTACCCAAACCCTTTATCTGAGCACTTTGATGGTGCATCTAATGTTCCACATCGGTTAGAAGACAAAGGGCTTAGGTCCTTATAAGCTCAAGTCTCCCCTCTCCCCTGTGGAGTGCCTTTTCCTGTAAAGGACAAAACTATGCGATCTGTGGGATCCCCAAACCAAAGCGAACAATACCTTACGAACGGGCCTACTGTGGGTTAGGATTTAGGCCGGACATTATCACAAATCATAGAGTTAACCTCTCTCCCCCATGAGGCACCTTTTACTGTAAAGGACAAAATCGTGCAGTCTGTAGGGTCCCCCAAGCCAAAGCGGACAATACCTCACGAGCCGGCCTACCATGTGTTAGGATTTGGGTCGGGCATCATCACAAATCATAGAGTTAACTGCCAAGTACTATTTTAGTTATTTCATAATAGTTCTAATTACAGTTCTAATTAATTATTTCATATGTAGGAAAAAGAATTCACTAATTATTTCATATGTAGGAAAATGAAGTTACAGTTTAACAAGCATTAGCAAAGCTTGATGGTGTACTTGAAATGATTAAAAGAAATTGCCGTAATGGCTACATCAACATATGAAGGACTAAAGGATGCCATTCTGGAACTCATTATCCCTGTCAGAAATGCATTAAACTATCGTGTGATATATGACTACATAGTCTACAGAGAATTCTCTGGCAACAACAGCCAACAGACTCAAGGAGTTGAAGAATTTCCGAATGAGAGGCTAGATCGAATTGGAGTTTGTATTATCTAGATATATAAATAGTAGTATGAAAGTTTACATTATTTAATCAAATTTAAATATATAAATCGTAGTTTGGTTGAAATATTATATATTATGGGTTTTGAAGTTTCTCTTGTTAAATGTTAGATTTTGAAGTCTCTAGCAGCAGATTTTTGCATTATCTAATCAAAATTAGATATATATAAATAGCAATTTGGTTGAGATATTATGGATATTAAAGTATCTCTTATTAGATGTTAGATGTGTTTATTTATCTATTTTTAAAAACCTTTTAATGCTTAATGCAAGCTCGAAATTAAATCAGCTTTAACTTAATTACAACGTATAAGATATTTTCAAAAAATATATTGAAAGATGTAGATGGGCCAAGCATTACCAACATTTTTTTAAAAAAAAATTCAATAATTTATCGTTTTTCATTTTGGACTTTTGGTTTTTATTTATTTTTTTATATTTTGTGTGTATATGTTGGACTTAACAATTAACATGCTATAGTAAAATGATGGAAAGAGAATTCAAAGTTTCAAACTGAGAATTCCAACATTTCAACCTTATTTTGAGAATTTAATAATTTTTCATTAATTCTAAAATTTTTTATCGTAAAAATAGTAAATTTAGATCTCGATCATAATAAATCATAAGTTATAAAAATATATTATTTTATTAATGTTAATGTTAATATTAAGAATAATTAAAATTAAAAATTCTGCACATAAAAATATGCAAACGGTTAATTTTTTATGAGATTTCAGTTATGTTATTGGCTCTTAAATAAAAAATAAAAATAAATAAATAAACTCTCTTGTTTTTTTTACTATACAAAACACTAAGTGAATTAGGGACAAGACATATCCTTTTATAAAATAATGGTAATTTTGTAAAAGTACGTTAACTCATAACTCAAACGTGCGCATACTCTATAATTAATGTGAAATTTCAAAAAAATAGTTAACTATCTAATTTTCGTTAATAGAAATACCACACCACACACATTAGAAAAAACCTATTTCTAAATCCATTAAATTGGAGGATACAAAATTGATTTTTCAGACAGTTGAACTATTCTAAAAGCAATAGCTGTATCATTAAATTTCATTTATGTATTGTCAAAAATATTTTCAATCTAACTAATAATGATATAAATATAATTTTTTTTATCAACAATAGTTGGGATCAATTAATATGGATTGATAACTAAATTTGTTCAAAAAAAAACTAATATAAGATTATTTTTGTTTAACAATGTTTTAAATTTAAATTGTAATATGTAATTGCATCAAATAAATTATTGAAAGTTTTTTACCGTCCTTATGATTCTACTTGAAATGAACCAAATTAGTTAAAATTTAGTGGACTCTAAATACCAAAAGTTAAAAAAAAAATAGATGTTTTTATTAATTTAACTTTGTAAAAAATTGTGATTTATTTTCCATTGCATGGATTTAACCCACCATCGCCACTTCCTCATTCTGTAATGAACCAGAAGAAATTCAATGGTAACCAATCCATTCATAAGAACCAATTATGTAAGCTTGATCTCAAATTTAACTATATTTTCCATTTTTGTATTAGTGCTATAAGAACATTATTATAAAATTAATATTCATTTATTAATAATTATTATTTGTTAGTTCAAGTGATATAAATTTGAATTTTCAAATAAAAAATAGATATCATGAGAGTTTTGTTCCATATATATGGTCTCAGAAAATTTTTATCCATGTTGAATGTATTGCACCCAATGGTTAGATGCATATTTTGTCGAAGTGAGTCAAAAATTTGGTTGTATATATTAGGAATTAAACTTTTATTTTTATTTAGGAAGTTATTCTATCCCTAATTAGTGTGTATAATTAGGTTTTACATATATAGGAATATTTGGTGCATATATAAAGGTTGTAACCTTTCTCATGAATATATGAAAAACAATTCCGCTGAATTCTCTCTTCTTTTTTTCTGAAATTTATTTTTCATGGTATCAGAAAATATCTATTGAAATTGAATTCAAATTTTGTATTGAATTTTTTAAAGTCGTAGTCCTTTCGAAATCCACCATGTCCACTGAAAACACATCCATTGTATTACATGGAACACCAACTTTCATTCAAACCCTTCAAAAAAATTCTCCCTTTCCTACTGGAATTATACTTGATGATACGAACTACCCTTTATGGTCACAACTCATGGAGATGCAAATTGGAGCCAGGAATAAATATGGATTTCTTACTGGCACAACTTTAAAACCACCTGTGGGAGATAAAGTTTTGGAGCCATAGCTTATTGATAATAACCAAGTAAAAAGTTGGCTCATTGATTCCATGAGTTCAATGTTGATGCAGAGATTTATCCGTCTTCAAACAGCAAAAGAGATATGGGATGTTGTCTCCAAAACCTTCTATGATGGATATGATGAAACTTAATTTTAAGTTAAACCGAAAATCATTTACTACACATCAGAATGGTAGGCCATTACCTACATACTATAATGAGCTAGTTAGGATATTTTAGGAGATTGATGCCCAAATGAGTGCTTAAGGGGAGGATGTTAATGGAGTGGTATCACTCTACAAGCATATTACTCAACTTCAAACACCTATTTTCCTAGCCGAACTTGACTTAGAATTTAATAATGCTCGGAGTGAAATACTATGGAAAGATCCACCTCTTGATCTCGAGTCCGATTATGCATATATGGGTAGGGATCACAACCAGCAACAGACAATGGAGGAGCCGAAGGTTCTACCAGACAATGTCGTACTTGTAGCGGCTCGGACTTGATAACAGTCCAAATGGAAAGTACTAAGTAAGTCTAGTACATACAATGTACCCACTATGGTGAAGTTGGACACTCTAAGGAATGCTGCTATGAAATTATGGGCTATTCGGAATAGTGGAATTTCAATACAAAGCTTGTAAGAAGCTCAAAAAAGCTGTAATTGCCACCTCTAGTGTTACAAAACCAAGTGGTAACCTTGATGAAACATCAAGTATGATAAATCTTACTTGGAATAATATATGGATTATTAATATAGGTGCTCCTGATCATATGACAAACTTCACCCACCATCTAACCTCCATCCGAACATCAATCCAACAAAACATTCTGACTGCTAATGAAGGAATAACACTTGTCACCCATGAAGGATCAGTATCTAACTCTAACTCTCTTAATCTAGATATTATTCTTGTTATTCCATCTTTTTTTTGTAATCTACTATATGTTGGCCAAATCATTGAAACCTTAAACTATACTGTTAAATTTTGGCATAACTATTTTTTATTTCAGGACATTACAATGCAACAAATTCTTGGCTCTGGTGTTAAACATGGAAAGTTGTACTATCTTGATTTGCATGGTGATCCGAGTCAAAAATCAAGTTATGTCAATAGTGTTGTTAGAAGCAACTCGAAAAAGAATAAGTAATTTTATGGCATCGTCGTCTTGGACATCTATCTTTTAATTATCTTAAAAAAATAAAGCTTGAATTATTTTTTAGTATCAAAGACTCTGAGTTCAAGAGTAATATTTATGAATTGGCAAAGAGCCACATGATTTCATATGTACCAAGTTATAATAAGAATTCAATTTCATTTATGACAATTCATTCTAATGTATGGGGACCTGCTCGAATTCCTACTCTATTGGGTGCTTCATATTTCGCAATATTTATTTATGAATGTATCCAGATAACCTAGGTATCCCTACTTTCAAACAAGGGAGATGTGTGTTCTATATTTTAAGACCTGTATAAAATGGTGGCCACACAGTACCAGTGTAAAATCCGAGTCTTGTAATTTGACAATGGTGGGGAATATCTTAACTCAGCCCTTAAAAATTTTTTGCCATGAGCATGGCATTCATCACCAAACTTTCTACGCCTAAACTTCCCAACAAAATTGTATAGCATAATGAAAAAATTGATAACTATAGAAAGTAGTTCGAGCATCTCTATTTGACATGAATGTTGGGAATATTGGGGAGAGGTTGTTCGGTCTGCTACCTATCTCATAAACCGAACTTCATCAAGAATTCTCAGTTTTAAAACTCCTCTTCAAAGACTTCAAGAGCTAGTCCTAGCTTAACCTCTTAATAATCTCGAGCCTCAAGTCTTTGGATGCTCGACATTTGTTCATTAAGTACTTAATAAATTGGATCCAAAAGCTATCTGGTGTATCTTTTTTGGATAAGTCGAGCTATAAAAGGGATATCGTTGTTATGATCTATGGGCTAAAAAGATGCATGTAACTTGGGATTTTCAGTTCCATGAAAATTTACCCTACTTCTCTTAATCTAAGTGCTCTCTTTAGGGGGAGAGAATTCAAGACATATTTGAAGATAGCACTCAGAGCATCTCACCTGATACTTTGATATCTCCAATATCTGTTCTGAGCATCTCTCAGGATCAGACAGTAAGTTTGAGCATCCCACCTGGACAGATAATTAAAGATAGTCTGAATGTCTTTCTCAGACTTGAAACTGCTCAAGATAGTACATCTTCCCACTTAACACCAGAGGCTGATGAAACTCCGAATGTGCACAATGAGGTAAACTCGTCTCCCTTAGTAACCATAAATACCAAGCCTCATTTTCATTCTAGAATAAATAGAGGGATTCCTAAATGACAATATGACTCAGATCTTAATACCAAAGCTAAATATCCTATAAATAATTACATATCCTTTCACCGTTTGTCTAGATCATATGCATATACTGTAAATCAATTATCTACTATTTCTATTTCGAGTAATGTGCAATATGCTTTAGCTGATCCCGATAGGAAAAAGGCCATGAATGATGAAATGGAGGCATTATAAAAGAACTCTACTTAGGATCTTGTTCCGCTTCTTGAAGGAAAGAAAACGATTGGATGCAGGTGGATATTCACTATGAAACTTAACCCGGATGGAAGTATTAATCGATACAAAGCTCGATTTGTGGCGAAAGGATATACTCAGAAGTATAAAATTAATTATAAAGATACATTTGCCCTAGTAGTAAAAATGAACACCATCCGAGTTCTCATCTTATTAGCAGCTAATCTGAACTGGCCACTATAACAGTTTAATATGAAAAATGCCTTCTTGAATGGAACCATAGAAGTAGAAGTGTCTATGGATCCACCACTTGGAATAAAGTGCACTAACCAAGTATACAAACTAAAAAAGGCATTGTATGGGCTAAAGCAATCACCCCAAGCATGGTTTGGAAGACTCTCAGCATTCATGAGGAAACTTGGGTATAAACACAGTAATGTCGACCACTTACTATTCATCAAACAAAACTCGGGTAAGGTCACTGCACTGATTGTACATGTTGATGATATGGTAGTTACTGGGAATGATCCTTAAGAGATAATGACTCTACAAAGGAAATTGGCTATCGAGTATGAACTTAAAGATCTAGGTAACTTGAAGTGTTTTTTGGGAATCAAAGTGGCAAGATCAGCTCAGGGAATTTCTCTCTGTCAAAGGAAGTATGTAATTAATCTATTGGCAGATACGAGAATGCTTGATTGTAAACCAACTGAAACCCCAATGGAAGTCAACCATGGATTATCAATCCGAGAAGATCAAGTTTCAATTGATAAAGCTCGGTACCAAAGGCTATTGGAAAGATTAATTTACTTATCTCAAACTCGGCCAAACATTGCCTATGTAGGAAATGTTGTAAGTCAATTCATGCATTCTCCGAGTAAAGATCATATAGAAGCAGTACACCGAGTGCTAAGATACACGAAGTCATCTCCTAGTAAAGGTTTATTTTTTAAAAGAAATAAGGATTATGAAATTGTTGGCTATACTGATGCTGACTAGGCCGAAGATCAAACTAATCGAAAATCAACGCTTGGGTACTTCATGTTTGTTAGAAAGAATTTGGTCACCTAAAGGAGCAAGAAACAAGAGGTTGTAGCAAGGTCAAGTGTTGAAGTTGAGTTTAGAGGAATGGCACATGGTGTATGTGAACTACTCTGGATCAAACGTATTGTGCATGATCTGGGATTAAATCATTTGAAGCCTATGATGTTACATTGTGATAATAAAGGCAACTATAACAATTGCAAATAACATGACTCAACATGATCGGACTAAACATATGGAGCTTGATATACATTTCATCAAAGATAATCTAAATCAAGAAACAATCAATCTTCCATTTGTTTCCTCTTAAGACCAACTAACAGATATCCTCACAAAGGCTGTATTCGACAGAATATTCTATAACTTACTTGGTAAGTTGAGAATGGTTGATATACATTCACCAACTTGATTGAAGTGAGTCAAATATTTGGCTATATATATTAGGAATTAAATCTTCATTTTTTATCTAAGAGGTTATTCTATCCCTAATTAGTGTGTATAATTAGTTTTTCTATATATAGGCATATTTGGTGTATATATAAAGGTTGTAACCTTTCTTTTGCATATATGAAAAACAATTCCCTTGAATTCTCTCTTCTTTTTCTCTGAATTTTATTCTTCATGTTTTTCTATTAATCAAGTGTAAAACACGTAACTTATGTGTTATATATTCAATCGTAAATTGTAATATCCTCGATGTAGCTAAGAATTAATTTCTCTTTTTTTAAATTAGTTTGTGTTCTACATTGCATATCAAAGATTAAGATTGTAATCGAGTTGAGACAAGTCGACACAATATTGAGCTCAATGTCAACTTAACTCTCAAACTCAAAGCTCGAAATTCAACTCAAATTCAATTAATTTTTTTAATTCGATATCAACTTAATTAAATAATTTTTATATTCAAGCTTGACTTGGCTCAACTCGATTAAGAATATACAATTTTAAAATTCTAAAAAATATATATTCTTAAATATTTAAGTTTAACTCGAATTTGAACTCGATCTGGTTTAATAAAATTTTTATAATTATATTAAAATAAAAAGTAAAAATGTTAAATATGCATAACATTGATTAGGCTCGCAAACCTCTCGAGCAAAATATTAAAGAGTTTAAACTCGGTTTGACAGTTTATTCGAATAACTTGAATTCAAACTTGATTCAATTAATATTGAGTGGATTTTAAATTTTTTCCGAGTCAATCGAATAGCTTTGGCTTTAACTTGATTATGCTCAGAGATTTTTTCTAAAATATATATGGGATTTTAACATAAATGCCTAAAAAAGGATGCTTATTTACCAAAACGATCTTATTTTTCATTAATTACTAAAATTCCTTTCATTTAATTTTTTTTCTTCCGTGTCCCCTAAAATGCCTTTCATTTATTTTTTTTCTTTCGTGTCCCTGCCTTATCAACGTAAATGACAGACAAAATTTTTTTTTAATTCACGTTGCTTCTCTTTGTTTTGATCTCTACGTTTCTCTTTTTTTTCCATCGATGATGAACAGGATGAAGATGATGGGTAGTACTAATAAGAGGATCTCTGCGACCTTCTTCTTCTTTTTTGCTCTTCTTTTTGTCTCCTCTGTACACTCTTTTTATCTACCTGGCGTTGCTCCTCGTGACCTTCACAGAGTAATCAATCTCTTTCTTTTTCTCATTCTTCTTCTTCTGTTTCTGATTTCTTTTGGTGTTTTAGCTTGTGGGTTTGTTGTTTTT
>CATIWM010650249.1:0-12704 GCA_949671775.1 Mallotus repandus
AATAAATAAATAAATTTTTGAAAAAAAAATCGGAAAGTTCCTATTCCTGACCGGAAATCTATATTTCCATTCGGAAATACAGATTTCCGACTGGAAATCTGTATTTCCAATCAATCAAAAAAAATGTTAAAGCTTGAAAAAAAACGGAAGATGGCCATATGGCCATCTTCCTACAAATTTTTGATGAATGGGCCTAACGGCCCATTCACCTTTTTTTTTTTGAAAACTTAATTTTTTAAAAAAATCTATTTTAAATATAAAAAAAATTAATAATAACAATAATTAAAATAAAAATAATTTACAATTTAGTTTAAAACCAATAAATCAAGTCCAATAAATCTAATTTCACAGTCTATTTTCATCATCGGGTCTTCTGTCGCATCCATGCTCTAATTATTGGGTGCTTACAATAGGCCCATTTCGGCAATATCCACTTAAAATGTGTTAAAAGTGGGCATGAGAGGCCCATCTTGACAAGGAGAATCCTAAGGAAAATTGCTAAGTCACTACATGAGCCTAAGTCTCGGGTAGTAGGCTTTGGGTCCCATAACGATATACATCCATACATGTTTCCCCATTTAAGGGTCCAAGCAACGTGGATAGTATGTGTCGTGAGTGATAATAACCACATATTCCATCACCAGGTTTGAGTGAAACATAGGCGGCAGAATAATGATTATTATCGGGCTAATAGGGATTGAAGTGCTCATTGTGTGGAAAGAGTGTGGTGAATATTATGTGGAAAGAGTGTAGTGAATGCAACAGGATGCAAAAGAAACAAAGGAATAATTAAAGATGATAAATCCCAAAATAATTGGAATCAGTTTCTCTATCCCTAGTGGAGTCGCCACTGTAGGCTGCAAGGTTTAGCACGCACCCAAGTGTTGGCAATTATAGCACTGTGTGGGCTCAGGGCCCACTAGGAAATATGAAATAGGTTTTAAGCCTAAACGGAGATGGAGTCACCACTCGAATAAAAACCGGGACACATTTATACGACAACTGGATTCCACGGAGGTTCCTAGAAGCCGTCATTAGAGAACGAGTTCGAAAACTAGGTATGGATGTTTGAATGCCCACCCGACCTTGCGGTCGGCCTCCATTTATGTTTTGTGTTTTATTACCTTTAATTATTCAATTATTTCTTTATTAACATGCAAATTATAATTGCTTTCAATCAATTGTCAAATTTTACATTAATGTCCAAGTTTGCACATTAATCTCATTTGATGCATTTAAGTCCTAACAATCATCAAAAATAATAATTTACAACCAGTCATTCCAAACAAATGGGGAAAGGATTAAGGATTACAATACTTTACTTTAAATAGGAGAGAAATAAATAGAAAATATACCAAAAATAAACCCTAATATACAGATAATATGCAGAAAATAAACCAAAAATATATTGAAAATAAACTGTCACAAAACCTCTTAAGAACTAATTAAGGGGATTGATATCCTATAAATGGAGAATTAGTTTAGATTCATGCAATAAACAAAATCAATCTCCCGAAATACTAAAAAGATTCTACAAAATAAATCATGAAGTTAGTTCATAGATCAAGTTAGATAAAAATACAAATTGACAAATGTCTCAACATTAATCTAACAGAAATAGAATATAATCATGCATAGTGTATTGGAAGTATAGAGAACATGGATATTTAGAGAAATCAGGCCAAAATCACAAAAGAGCGCTTAAGGTAGGGCTGCATCGCCCTGTCAGAGTGGCGATCGCCACTTGAAGAGTGGTGATCGCCTCTCAGCTAGATTCTATTGCACTATCACATTTGCTTAACTTTTACGTAAAGCAAGACAATCACAAAACAAGTAGCTAAGATCCTACACAAATGCTAAGTATTCTCAGAACATCATGCTATCAAGATAATGCAAAATACAAAATAATCAATAACCTAGAGAACAATAAATGAAGAGAAAAGCAACTATATATAAATCAAGAACTTAAAGACTAAAGTGGAGGTTCTCACTGATTTAATCAAGCTTGATATCCCTAACTTGGCCCTCAGAAGCTGATTATGGATTAAAATTTCCTTCAAATGCAAGAGTTCCTACTTCTCTTTCAAGAACAAATTTTTTCCTAGCACAAAGCACCTCCTTCTCCAAGAAGGATCCCCTCCCTTCTTTAAGAACCTTTCTCCTCTTCTTTTTTCTCTGGATTTTCAGCTCTCTTCCTTGCTAAGCCTCAAAAAATCCTCTTTTCTTTTTTCTTTCCTTCTTCTCCTTTTAAACTCCCAAGACACCACCCACCACCCTACTCTCTTTCCTATCATCACCTTTCCCCTAGCCTCTCTCTTTTTTCTCAAAAATCTCCTTTCCCACGTAATTGTTGCAAAGCAAGATCAAGTGGGGCCACCCTCTTACTGTAATTGCTATACTGCATTTAATGCAGCAGCAAGTGGGTAGTCAAAGAGGCGATCGCCTGTTGACTTTCCTGTCTAGGAGGTGATTGCCTTCTGCCGAAGAGGCAACGCCTCTTTGATCCTCGAGCTGGGCTTGGATGTTCGACTATGGGCTTGGGCTTAGTTCTGGGTTCTAAAATGATTTTAGGCCTATTCAAGAAGGATTTTCAAACTTCTCTTGTATTTAAACTTTGAGCTTTCATCATCGGACTTGCGTTGCTGGTCGATCAAATTGAACAACCCCAATTCATCCCCTATCGCAGATCGACTGAACCGGGTGTCCACAAATAGACATTTAAAACAAATATTGATCAAAAATTTAATTTTACATTTAAAAAAAAATCTTTTCACCTTCTCTTGTCATTCGTCATTTCCATTTTATCTTTGATTGTTTTTATTTTTTCCATCGTTATCCCTAACTACAACCATTTTAGTTTTGTAATTTCTCTAAAATCAACAAAAGACTTGTTTCATGGTTTGCTCCCCACTAGATCTGAGTTGATCAAGAGGAAAATTCAGATTGAATGTGGCGAGTTTGAGGAAACTATAGAGCACGTGTTCAGGGACTGTAGGTGGAGTATACATTTCTGGTACTCTTCTTGCTTGAGGATTACTGTTACTGATGAGGATTGTAGGTGCGGCTTGGTTGAGTGGGTTTTAAAAAAAAAAACAGCAATTTCCATCAGAAGGCTTTTCCTTATTTCTTTTGTTTCTCTGGTACATATGGTACTCGAGAAATATTATGGTTCAAAATAAAATTCAGATGGATGCTTTGGAGTGTCAGCAACGAGTCATGCGGATCTTGTTGGAGTACGAGGATGTTAATCGTAGTCCTTAAAAGATTTCTCAGCAGTCGAATCCCTCTAGATGGCGGCCACCGGTTTGTAACCAGATCACAGTAAATTCAGACCCTGCTGTAAAAGAGGGACGGGGTACCGGTTACGGAGCAGTAGTTCGAGACAGCTCCGGTAAGCTTGTGGCAGCGCAAGCCTGGTGTGAAGATGTGACAAGGTGTCCAGAAATAGCTGAAGCTATTGCATGCCGGATGGGTGCTCAATTGGCCGTCTCTGTGCAGATGAAAGATATCGTTTTTGAAACTAATTGCTTGGTTCTGGTTCAGAAGCTCAACTCCCAGGAAGTCGACTTGTCAGCTTTGGGTTTGCTTGTAGCAGATATAAAGGCTTTATGTATAGAACTTGTAATAAGGTTGCTCACATTTTGGCTCAGTTATCTTTTTCCATTTGTAATTCTATCACTACCTGGTGTGATGAATTTCCAGGCAGGTGTTAGATGCTGCGTTTGCAGGCATTTCTCTTTCTTAATACAATCGTTTATATTCTAAAAAAAAAAAAAAGAAATAGAATAAGTAATTGGCATAAGTATCAATTTACCTTTTTTAATTTTTTATTCAGGATCAAATAAGTTCTTTTGTAACTTTTAAGGTCAATTTAGTCACTCAAGTTTCCAATAAAGGTCAAATTGTCCCCAAAAAATATAATTAGCTACATATTTTTGATAAATGGACAAAAAGATTCCTAACAAATTACAAATATCTCCATAATATTTTAAATAGTTGACAAATAAATTCTTATTTTAGTAAAAAAAAATTTATTAAAAAATTAATTTCATAGTTATATTTAATTCATTTATAACTTGTAAAATTTAAAAATCTAATAATATATTATATAAATATAAATTTAGAAGAAGAGGCGGTGACTTCCAAAGTTCTCTAGTTTTCACCGTTCCTCTTCTTCTTTTTGGTGGTAGATGGACCATTTTCTGGCCTTTTCTTGGTCAAGAATTGGTTTTTTCTCCTTTATTTCCTACTCTAATTAGTTTCTCTTAGGTTCATATCCTTTCTGGCTCCTTTGGTAAGGTTTTGGTTTCTTATACGAGAGTTTGGTTTCTCCCATCTTCATGGCGGTGGCCACCGCAATCAATGCCTGGTGATTTAAACTGAGCTTTTCCCTGATACAACTTCAGAAGGATTTCTCCTTCGGCTGATCGTATTTAGCGGGTGTAGGGAAAGCTCTTCTTCTAGGATTATGGTAACTCTCATCTTCGGATTTTCTGAAGTAAGCAGCCATGGCGGTACTCATGTGAAATGAAGAAGGCCAACAGGTGGATGGTTTTTTGTTTTTCCAGACTTGCAGGTTGGATGTTAGTGGGTGAAGTGCTAGCTCTGTTAGTTGCTATTTAATGGCCAACGTTTGAAATATACATCCCGTGGAAGATTGAAGTTTAGTGCAGGACATCCTTGTTTTATCAAAGTCTGAATCAATGTATTAGTTTGAGTTTATTTAGAGAACTTTAAACAAAGCCCAACTTGGCTTTCTAAGTATGTAACTGAGCTTGTTGTAAACCCTTCATGGGTTATTACTCCGCTATCTGCTCTTAGAAATCCTTTGTATTCTGATGTTATTGTTTTTACCAAATATTATGATGCTTTTGAGTTAATGAAAATATGTTATGTTAATATATATATATATAAATTTAGTATTCACCAATAATTTTTAGTAGTGTTAAATATAAAAAATTCATTCATATATAAATTAATTGTATTTTTTAAAATTATATTTGACATTCAAATTTATTTATATAACTTTTACTAGCATAATGCTATAGGGTAGAAATACATTGCAAATAGGCCGGGCTTTAACTATAACCTCCATAAAGAAGGTATACATCAATTTAACTTCTACTAATGTGAGACTATAGGGTAGAAGTAAAAAGCAAACAGATTGGGCTCTAGCTTGATTCTGGTTGCTGCTTGGGCCAGCACTTGGACTTGAAGAAAAGCCATCTTGGGTTTGGAGAGAAGGTTGGTGATGATTTTCTGTTGTCCCTTTGGCAAGTAACCCATCAGTGGTAGGTGCTAGAGCTAGGCTATTTCTTGTGCCATTGGACTGCAGGCGTCGACTGACATTGTCTGCTCCTTGTTTCACATGCTTGGCCAAAGAGAGATAAACTTCAAGCTTAGGCGGAAGCTGGTGAAGATGATGCGCTAGGGATAGCATTTTGGTAGAGCTTGTTCGAGCAGCAAAGGAAGAAGTGTCATCCTTTATTTTCAGAGACAAGAGCATTGCTTTACACAATGGTACTACATGGAACCAAGGAAGGTGAAGAGTCGTATTGCATAAACCATCTGTTGAAGGATGATGAAGGTGACCTATCCCAGTTTCAGCAGAGGAGCTTGAATACACAACTATAGAGGATCCCTCTTCTATAGAGATAGGAGGGTGGATCATTGTGTTTCGAAGAAGCTCTTCTAGGAGCTAAGAACAACTTCCATGGACATTCCTACCTTCAGAGCCAAGGGCGGTGTTGACAATTTTGAGTTAACACCAAAATCGTGGAGGGTTCCATAACTATAGACTTGGATGTAGTGTTATTTGAGTGTGAAGGGTAGTGAGAAAACTTGATAGTGAGGAGGTGGAAACATGGTTGAGACAAGCAACATAAGCTACACAAGAACGGCGACTATTGCCATAGCAAAACATAGAGAGCTCTCGACTCTCATATCATTGGCTATTTGCTTTTCATACAAATATACTTAATTAAGGAGCTTTATTTTGCATTTCATTCTCTCCACTCATCAACTATAACCCTTTTTTTTTCCCCAAAATTAAGCTCCACCATACAAATAAATATATTAAATGACAATATATGGAACAACTATTGATAACACAATAATTACTATCATCACTCCTTTTTGATGTAAGAGTTGTTACAAACACCTAGCTTTTCTTTTAGAGCTTCAAACCTTGACTTCTGCAATCCTTTGCTGAAAATGTCAGTTAACTGATCCTTAGCATCACAATGCATTAACTCAACCTCCTCTTCTCGTTATGCCTCTCTAATAGCATGAAATTTAATCTTAATATGCTTAGTTTTTCCATGAAAATTTGGATTTTTCACCATAGCAACAGCTGACATATTGTCGCATAGGATAATTATTTCTTTGGATTTCTTGAACATTAAATCTTCAAGAATTTTCTTGATCCACAGAACCTGGTTGACATAGTTGAGGCAACAATGTACTCAGCTTTTGCTGTTGACTGAGCTACAATACTTTATTTTTTTGAACTCCAGCAAAACACACCAGAACTAAATGTGAAACAATAGCCTGAGGTGCTCTTCATATCATCTTGAGATCTTGCCCAATCACTATCAGAGAAACCTACAAGATCGAAGGCTATAGACTTTCTGTAGAAGATCCCAAGATTAATGGTACTCTGAATGTACCTTAAAACCTTTTTAACAGTTTTGAAATGCAATTTTGTAGGTGAATGCATAAATCTTGATAGCACACTTGTGGCAAATATAATGTCTGGTCTAGTTCCACATAGAAATAATAAACACCAAACCAAGCTCCTACAGATTGATGCATCAATAAGACTACAACCATTTTCTTTCTTTAATTTTTTTCTTTGGATAACAGGTGTGCTCATAAACTTGCTATTTTCAATTCTAAACTTCTTAAGAATTTCACTAGCATGCTTCCTTTGAGAAATGAAAATTCCCTTTGAAGTTTGCTTAATCTCCATACCAAGAAAGTAAGATATCTTTCCAAGATCATTCATCTTAAAACCTCCCTCATCTGCATTTTGAATTTCCTCACAGCATTATCATT
Organism: Mallotus repandus; assembly: GCA_949671775.1. Taxonomy (NCBI): domain Eukaryota; kingdom Viridiplantae; phylum Streptophyta; class Magnoliopsida; order Malpighiales; family Euphorbiaceae; genus Mallotus; species Mallotus repandus. The sequence goes on from CATIWM010650249.1 coordinate 7,057, forward strand.
ACTTCCAGTCACTAAACTTTCTTCTACATAAATAGAAACTATTAAAATCTCCTGATTTTCATGCTTCACATATAAAGTTGCTTCATTATAGCTTCTTATGAACCTCAACTTCAACTAAATAATCATCCATTTTGGAATACAAGGCTCTAGGGGCATGTTTCAAGCCATAAAGCGCTTTCTTTAGTAAAAATACTTTATCAGGTTTATCTTTGCTAATGCCCTTATGTCTGCTCAATATAAATATCCTCCTTTAAAACTCCATTCAAGAAGGCTGACTTTACATTCATTAGAAATACTTTTCATCCTTTATGAGCTAAAATTGCTAAAAGCAATATAATTGTGTCATATCTTGCTACATGGGCAAATGTCTCAGTAAAATCTATTCCAGATTGCTGACCATACCCTTTCACAACCAATCTTGCTTTATACTTATTAATGGAGCCATCTGTATTGTACTTAAGATTGAATGCCTACCTTACTCCAATTACATTCTTATTACAAGGTCTGTCTACAAGCTTCCATTTTCATTCTTATAGATCATTTTCAATTCCTCCTCCATAGCTACTCTCCATTTAGGATGCTTCAAAGCTATGTTAACATCTTAAGGTTCAAACAATGCCGCATTACACCTGTTGTATATGTCTTGAAGTGTTCTAGTTCCTTTGACAATAATCTCATCATCTGATCCTTCACCTTCTGAAGTTGCATCTTGTTCTTGGAGAATATCTCCAAAATTGGAAATTTGTTGAAAGGAGCTTGGTTTATGTTGTTCCTAATTCTAAGTAGCATTTTCATCAACCATCATACTTCTGCTGACATATACCTGCTAAGTTATAGGATTTAAAATTCTATAACCTTTAAAGGCACTATTGTACCCTACAAATACTCTAACTTTAGCTCTTTTATCAAGCTTGTCTCTCTTAGTTTGAGGAATAAAAGAATAACAGAGGCTGCTAAAGACTTTGAGGTGAGCAACAAATGCTTTAACTCTAAACCAAGCCTCATAAGGAGTTTTTTCATTTAGAGCTTTGGTAGGAAGCCTATTTTGTAAATAAACTGCTGTATTTACCGCTTCTGCCCATAATTTCTTTGGCATTTCCTTCTTAAATAGTAAGCATCTTGACATATTCATGACTGACCTATTTTTCGTTTCACTTACACCATTCTATTGAGGTGTATAAGTGACTATTAATTGGTGATGGATTGCCTGACTTTTGTAAAAAAGATTTAAATTCGTGAGATGTGTATTTTGTGCCATTATCAGACCTTAAGGTCTTGATCAACTTGGCACTGTGATTCTCCACTACTGCTTTAAATTTTTGAAATATAGTGAACACCTATGATTTTTGTTGAAGAAAATAAACCTAGAAAAACCTAGTATAATCATCAATAAAGAGAAGAAAATATTTGTTTCCACTATATGAAGCAACACTCATAGGTCCACATACATCTATATGAACCAGCTGTAACTTTTCATAAACTGTCTAAACTTGATTAATAGGAAATGACATTTGACTTAATTTTCCAAATTGACAGACATCACACACAATATTAGTCTCATGTAAAAAAGGCATATCAACCACCATGCCTTTACTTTGAAGAAGCTTTATAGAAGAATAACTTATATGACCAAACCTTTTATGCCAAAGAACATTTTCATCTGCCATAGTAGTGAAAGCTTGAATTTTTGTTTGATCCCATTTAAAAGAAAAAAAATTTATTTCTCATTTTGACAGAAAAAAGTTTAACACCATCTGGATCAAAAACTTCACACCTTTTGTTTTATTGTTAGTAAAATCAAAAGAAGGAAAGCAAATAATATAAGAGAAGAAATATACTAAATTGTAGGAAAATTTCACTGCATGATTTTTATTTCTTGTTCACGTATTTATAGTGCAAAAATTACATAACAACTTATAACAAACAAGCTTAATTAAGAAGATTTAATTTTGGCAAAATTATTCTCCATTATACATAACAATCAACTGCACATAATATAATTTTTTTTTGTTTTACCAAAATTAAACTTCACCAAACAAACGAATATATTCAAAAAAATTTCTAGAATAGCTCTTGATAGCACAATAGTTAGTGTCATTAAATAAAACATCAGTAATACCAACACTTAGCAAATTGTACTGATTTTAGGTACAAATAAAACATCAGTAATCAACTTTGCACCTGAACGTGTTTGCACCAACATAGAGCCCTTCCCTTTGACATCAACTAATCTACCATCTCCAATCCTCACTTTGGAACAATAATTCTTATCCTAAAGCCCTTCCCTTTGACATCAACTAATCTGCCATCTCCAATCCTCACTTTGGAATAATAATTCTTATTTAAAGTCTTAAAGCTCTGCAATCTTGAAGTCATATGATGTGTGCATCCACTGTCAATGAGCTATTCATTAGGATTTTGAGCTGCTATTAAACATTCTTTAACAACAACAGCAGTAAACAACTTCTCTTCTTGATCCTGAGTACTTTCATTGATTTAAGCTGGTTATGCTTGAGGCTATTGGTGTTTATAACTTGGATAAAACCTCTCAATATGTACAAACTCTTTACAACCCCTACATTGAACTCCTAGTCTTCTCCAATAATTATCTTCAGTATGATTAATTTTTTTACAATAAGGACATGGTGGATACTTCGCTCTCCTTCTTCCTCTATTTCCTTACTGATCTTTCTTCTCCTTTCTATTTTTTCCATTAAAACTTCTTTTCCCACTGGACTCAGCTTGTAACTTAAAGCTTTGAGAAGCTACAAGAGCCCTTTCTGTTGACTTCTCCTCCTCCCTAAATGCTTTTCTTTGCTCAACAGCTTGTAGAGCATTTATAAGCTTAGTAAGTGTGAGTACGGATAAGTCCCAAGTATCCTCAAGAGAGGAAATCTTTGCTTCACACCTCTCTGGTAGAGTCACCATCACCTTCTCTATAATCATTTTTTGTGGCAATTCTTCTCCCATTAGCCTAATCTGGTTTACTACCTTCATGACTCTGTCAATGTAAGCCTTTACATTCTCGGTCTCTTTCATTCTAAGAAGCTCAAATTCCGTTTTTAAATTAAAGAATTGCATCTGTTTTGTTTTATCACTCCCTTGGAACTTTGCCCTCAACTTATCCCATACGTGTTTAGCAGTTTCACAAGACATTATTCTTGTAAAAATGGTTTCATCAACAGCTGCATGGAGGGTACTCAAGGCTTTGAATTTTCTAGAAACTCTTTCTTCATAAGTCTTTATCTGATTCAAAGTTGGATTTACTGGCAAGTCAGTCTCCATTTCGTTTTCCATTGCTTCCCAAAGTTGATTATATGTTAAGTATAGTAGTTTTTTTTAGGTTGATTTATGCATGTTTATGATGTTTATTGTTATATTTTTATTAGAATTCCTATTTTATTTTATTTTTATTTTTATTTATTAATTTTTACTATCATTTATTTCTTTGTGTAATTTGTTTTTATTATGCTTTAAAATGTTTAATCAATTAAATAAGTGTGTTTGGTGTCTTTCAAGTTCAATAAGGAAATAATTAATTCAACTTTGTCTTTGTAGGACGGTTGCTACAATTGGTAACTATGATCACATTTTGGATTAGGAATTCAAGCCAAGTGGTTCAATCAAAGTCCAGGTGGGGTTGAGTGGAATTTTAGAGGTGAAGGCAACAACTCACACTCATTCAGATGAGATAAAATAAGAAACTTATGGACCATTATTGGTAGATAATACAATTGGCTTGCACTATAATCATTTCTTGGCCTACCGTCTTGATTGCAAGTTAGGCACTGAAATTGAAAAGCTTGACTAAGTTGTCAAGCTTGAAAATAAAGAATTAAGAAAAGCCATGCACGGTGCCTACCAAACCAAAAACCTTGACATTTGTTTTGATTTTGTTGAAAAGTCATGCATGCGGTGCCTACCAATTGACATTTGATTTTGTCTTTAGCATAAGAATTTCTCTGTATAAAGCCATGCAATTAGCCATTTGAAAAAAGAGCAGCGTGAGTGATATTTTTGTGAGTGTAGTATAGTGTTGTGTGTGAAAAAATAAAAAAGAAGTGTTGTGTATGTGTGCATGGTTCATGTATGTGAACTAAAGAAGATTGAGAAGAAGTAGAATAGAGAAAAAAAACGTGGGAGGGGAAGTTTCTTTTTAATTCTTCTTAGTTTTTAAATGTATTTCTCTTTTGCATTTAAGGGCATGATGAATATTATGTTTAGCTAATTTTATTTATGTTAGGGATTGTTGAACTTATTTTAATTTAAGTTTATTTAGTTATTATTATTATTTTTTAAATTGCATTAAGCATTCATTAAGCTTATTTGTTATGATATGGTCATTCATAATTAATTTTTAATTAAGGCTAATTATTGAGAAATATTAATCTTAAAAGGAATATGAATGCTTGATTAATTGATTTAAATCTAGAGATAGCTTAAATTATTTGAATTTCAATTTAATGTGCTTTAGATTTATTTACTAAATTTAATTCGATTTTAATTTAATGAGAATTAGTTAAAGCCTTTTCAATTGATAGAAATAAATTAAGTAATTTTTTACTTTAGAAAGATTAATTGCTATTATTGAAACTCCAAGAATTGCAATAGAAAGAAAGACTAATTTCTTGTGATTGGCTTAATTAAAATATAGTGATACTATCCCTAACATCATTCTCATCGTTGCTTGTTAAAATTTAAATTAATTGATTTTATTTCATTTTTTTTACTTTTATTTTGGCTATTAAAATTTTAGCAATTATAATTCACTTAATATTTGATTCTTAAACAAGTTAAAAATAAAATTAATAGTTGGATAGACATTCAATTCTCGTGGGATCGACTTTTACTTCTTCTATATTACTTGACGAACTCGTATGCTTGTGAAAAACAATCAAAAGTACCAACCCTTAAGGTAAGCATTTAAACATACCAAGGAATATAATTTTCTCCTATGAAAATAGGAGGAGTTGAGCCGAGATGCTGCTGTAGCTTGTAGCAGACAATTTACCAATTTATGGTAAAAAATGATCAAAATTCCCACATTATGGTACTTTTAAAAAATTTCCGAGTTTGTGGTACTTTTTTTTCTGAGAAAAACTCATTTTGCTAGTTAAGGAGGCGAAATTGTGTGCGGACAAATTTAAGCTCGCTCATTTCGCTAGTGTTACAAGCGAAATGGAAAAATATATATATATGCATTTCGCTAGTAGCATTGGTGAAATACATGCAATTTTTTTTAAAAAAATTGATGCATTTTGCCAGTAGCATTGACAAAATGCATCAAATTAAAAAAAAAACCGATTTGACATTTTGAATATAATTATGACATAATAATCATGTAATAAGGTGAACAAATAAAATTGAAAAACTATAAGTAATTTATTCATAGTAGTACTTTTATATTTTGTGAAAATTTGAAAAAAATTTGTGTATTGAAAAAATTAAATTCTAGATATTTAAAATTAAAATTAAGTATTAATTTTATTTACTTGTTTTATGTATTAATTTTTTAAAATAAATAATTTTTTAAAGTAAACTGAAATCTATTATAATTATTTCAATAATTTATTTTAGTCCTTACATTTTCTAGTGCGGCATAAAAATTGTTGAAATAATTATTATAGAATTCAGTTTATTCTAAGAAA
>CATIWM010650327.1:0-13166 GCA_949671775.1 Mallotus repandus
TTCATTTTGTTTTATGAGTTGTATTATTATTTTAATTTAATTTTTAGTAGATTATTGTAATAATACAACTCATAAAACAAAATGAATACAAAAAAAACACAAAATAAAATAATAAAATAAAATAAAACGACTATGTAAAATTCTACAGGGATTTAATCCATGGCATTCCATGGATCTTCATGGATTTTCTCAATTCAATCAAGCGTTCATCCCCACCAAAACATGAAACAAAATAAAAAAAGAGGTTAGAATGAATTAAAAGTAAAGAAAATTAAATCAAATAATAAAATCAAATAAAAAGAAAAGAGAATGAAGATGTACGAGAATTGATGCAGCATTGATTTGCTCCTCAGAGTGGTGTGAATCACCGTTGCTTTGAATAGATCTTCAATAGTTGAACCTTTTTCTCAAAAGGTCTGCTGCTCCTTTAAAACAATATGTAAAAGAGATTTTGTTTTTCTCTATGTATGCAGGTGTGTGTGCTGCATCTTTTAAAAAAATGGTCCTTTCACAGGAGAGTTAAGTTGGGTTTATATAGAAAAACCCTAGCTAAAAAACGTATTCTCCTGTAAGTTACAGGAGATAAAGTTTTAGTTTAAACATGACTTTGATTTATTTAGATAAATCCTAGAAAAAGGATTTATCACATCATTCCACCAATCAAAAATTAAAAAAATAAATTTTTATTTACTGAAAAAGAAAAAAAATAAAAAAAATACAGACAGACGCAATCGAAAGAGCATAATCCCGGTCGGGATTATGTATTTTCGATCGAAAATACATAATTCCGGTCAGAATTACATATTTCTGACTGAAAATGTGTAATTCTAGTCGGAATTACATATTTCCGACCCGTATGTACTTTCTATCAGAATTATATAATTTTGATTGGTTCTTTATTTTTAACTTTTAATTACAAAAACACTCCTAAAAGAAATAAAATCTAACAAATTAAGTCCTTTAAAAATCAATTAAATCCCCTTGAAAATGCATCTAAATCTTTTGAGATTTCAAACTTCAAACATTGAAGATCTATTTATAATATTTTCACATCGGAGTTCTCTGTCGCATCCATACTCTAGTCATCTCGAAATTGGGTGCTTACAGCACCACTGTTCCGACTCAGGTGTGACTCAGCACCAGATGTCTCTGTGCCGACTCGGCACAGTCCCTGCTTTAATATTTGATTTCAAGGTTGTTTTATAATTCTAAGAGTTAGAATAAGTTAGATCCATTATCACTCCATATTTGTGCATCATTAATGCATGTTTTATTAATATATGTGATATAATTCAAGCATGCTATATGTGATGCTAGCCAATATGCATATGAGATATGTATATGTGTAATTATGCCATGTTTAGTATACATGTGATGTATGCAATATTAAAATGGCTAATGTGCAAAGTGAGACCTCATATAAAGACCCAAAAATCTTCTAAATCAAATTTAAGTCTAAGCTCTCCATTGGAGCAATAACTTGCATGGTTTTGAGATTATGTACATCGGCTATGGACACATAGGAGTATGTATAAGTCTCAAAAGATTCATGTAGTGTTATTGTTAAGCATGAGATATTGTGGGTATATAGACACATTACATGCCAATAATGGCAGATAGGCATACTAGAGGTGTGTAATGTTCAAGTCTATACATTTCACTGATCCAATGGTATGGACTTAACTAATGTCAAAGGCCAAAGCCAAGAATGGCAATGTGTACCTGAGGCTTATAACATTAAGAGCCGGATTGATGATATCTCATATGAGATATGATTAAAAAGAGTTATTCACTTAATGAGAACCAATATTCCGAGAATGACAATGTGTACCTGAGGAATTTTAGTAACTCATTGAGAACTTCATCACCCACTAGAAATCCATTCAACAAGGGATTTCCATTTTCTACTATAGAAGTGTAGAATTCGCCAAGTTAGTGGGAGACCATTATGATTAAAGACCAAATCTAATGGTATTATTACAATGTCATAGGACTAATTAATCTTGTTATTTTTTTGCAAAAATTTGATAATATGAGATCCTCAAACTCGTTAAGCATCATTCTCGATAACAATAGACTCGTTAAGCCTAATCTAGTTGATTGGCTTTGTAATCTAAAAGTTGTATTGGCCTCAGAACGCATATTATATGTTTTGGAACAAAATCTTCCCGGACCCCTTCCACCGAATGCTTCCCAAGAGGAGCGAGACACTCTAGACAAATGAAAAGACGATGATATGCAGGCACGATGCATTATGTGGGCTTCTATAAGCAATAAAATTCATAGGCAACATGAGAAGTACACAAGTGCTAAGGAAATCCTACTTCACCTGCAAGAGTTGTTTGGTGAACACAGTAGGACCGCAAGATATGAGATATCTAAGCGGCTTTTCCATGCCAAAATGAAGGAAGTTGATAATGTTGGAGCACATGTGAATGCTATGATTCATTCTATTGAGGAACTTGAGAGTCTTGACATCACAATATATGCTCAACTTCAAACAAATTTGATTTTGCAATCCCTTCCAGATTCATTTGGGCAATCAATTGCAAATTCCATATGAATAAGATTGATTGTACCCTTACAGAATTGCTAAACATGCTTGTGATGGCCCAAAAGGCCATTCACAATGAGAAGAGGAAGGATGTTACTTTGGTTGCCTCTTCTAGTGAGACTAAGAAGAGTAAGGGCAATAAAAGCAAGAAAGCTAAAGAAAGAGTTTTCAAAGCTACGGGATGAGTGAAAAAGAATAAAGGCAAAAAGAAATATAAGAACGCAAACAAAGGAAAGTATTTCTTTTGTGATGGAGAAGGACATTTGAAAAGAAATTGTCCTAAGTTCCTTAAGACTCAAGGAAAGGACAAATCAAGAGAAGGTGAGACTTTCTCTGATTTATTTATTTTTAAATGTTCTAAAAGTTCATCAAAGGCATGGGTATTAGATACCAGTGCTATTTCTCACATATGTTCTTCCTTGTAGGAGCTAGCAAGTGAAAGAAGGCTTAAGTCAAATGAGGTGACACTAAAGCTTGGAGATGGAGCAAGTGTTGCTGCTAAAGTTATGGGAATCAACTCTATTGACTTGTATAACCATGTTTTGTTATTAAAAAATGTATTATATGTACCCAATGTTTATAAGAACATCATCTCCATTTCTAGTTTGACTAGAAAAGGATATAAGTTTTTATTTGAAAGAGATGTATGTACTATCTATTATGATAATAAGATAGTTGGCATGGGTTATGTATTACATGGACTTTATTATGTTGATAATAAATCTAATAACAAACATTATCCAACCAATATGGATGTTGTGAATACAATGCTAATTGAAAATGCCTCTAATCCAAAATATTTATGGCACTTGCGATTAGGTCACATTGCGGATAACAGAATCACAAAGTTGGAAAGGATGGGAATTATAAGTAATCTTAAACCTGCATCCAATCCAACTTGTGAAGCTTGTATCCAAGGTAAGATGACTCGGTCACCATTTGTTGGAAAAATGGAAAGAGCTAAAGAAATTTTGGAAATCATACATTGTGATGTATGTTGGCCATTCAATCAAATGGCAAGAGGTGGGTTCTACTACTTCATTACCTTTATAGATGATCTATCAAGGTTTGGACATTTATGTTTGATGAAACATAAAAGTGAATCCTTTGAAAAGTTCAAGGAATTCAAAGTCTAAGTAGAGAACCAAATGGTGAAAAGTATTAAAATCCTTCGATCAGATCGAGGAGGTGAATACTTAAGTACCCAATTTGTTGAGTCCCTTAAGGAACATGGCATTATATCACAACTTACTCCACCCGAAACACCTCAACTCAATGGTGTGTCTGAAAGGAGGAATCAAACTCTATTGGATATGGTTCGATCAATGATGAGTTATACAAATTTGCCTATTTTCTTTTAGGGTTTTGCATTACAAACTGTTGTATACATATTAAATCACATTCTATCTAAGTTTGTTTCTACCATACCATATGAGATATGGCAAGGTAAGGCGCCAAGTCTTAAATATATTAAGATTTGGGGATGCTTAACTTATATTAAAAATTGAAAATAGACAAATTAGATGCAAGGTCAATTCAAGGCAGATTTATTGGTTATCCTAAAGACAGTTTAGGGTACTATTTTTATCTTCCTACTAAACAAGTTGTTGTTGTAAGCAGAGATGCCATATTTCTTGAGAAAGACTTTCTTTAAGAAGGTGGTAAAGGAAGGAAGATAGCATTAGAAGAAGAGTCTTCTAATGATGCCAATAAAGTTGATCAAATGGATGTTGATCAATCCCAAGAGCCTAATCCCACTGAAAATATCATTACACCAACTCCTAGAAAGATGGTAGGGTATCTCATCCACCGAAGAGATACGGTTTTCTGCATGATATGCAAGAGTTACATATATATAAAGAAAATAATCATGATGATGATCCTATAGCATTTAAATAGGCTTTATTGGATAAAGATTCTTCAAAGTGGCTTGAAGTTTTGAAATTCGAAATGGATTTTATGTATGCAAACTAAGTTTGGACACTTGTTGATCCACCTGAAGGTATTGTACCTATAGGTTGTAAATGGATCTTCAAGAGAAAGATTGGTCCAAATGGAAAGGTTGATACATATAAAGTAAGCCTTGTAGCGAAAGGGTTTCGCCAAAGGCAAGGTATTGACTATAAAGAAACCTTCTCACTAGTAGCTATGTTTAAATCCATTAGGATACTTCTTGCCATTGCTACACACTATGACTATGAGATTTGGCAAATGGATGTCAAAACTACTTTTCTCAATGGTTATGTTGAGGAAGAGATTTATATGGAACAACCTAAAGGTTATGAATCTAAGGAAGGTTCCAAAGTGTGCAAGTTTAATAGATCTATTTATGGTCTAAAGAAAGCATCAAGGAGTTGGAATCATCATTTTGATGAAGCCATACAATCATTTGGATTTATAAAAAATGAAGATGAGCCTTGTGTGTACAAGAAGGTTAGTAGGAGCCAACTCATTTTCCTAGCGTTGTATGTAAACGATATATTATTAATTGGGAATGATATTGGCATGCTTATAAATGTGAAACTATGGTTGAGTAAAACTTTCTCCATGAAAGACTTAGGGGAAGCTACCTATATTATTGGCATTCGAGTCTACAGAGATAGATAAAAAAGAATGTTAGGTTTATCCCAAAGTCTTTACTTGGAAAAGGTGTTGAAGAGGTTCAACATGCTTAATTCTAAGAGAGGATTGTTACCTTTTAGGCATGGTATCCATTTATCTAAAAGGATGTCACCTAAGACACCCGAAGAAATGGAGCAAATGGCCAAAGTTCCTTATGCTTCGGCTATAAGAAGCTTAATGTATGCTATGTTGTGTACTAGGCATGATATTACCCATGCTGTTAATGTGACTAGTAGGTATCAATCTAATCCAGGTTTGGAACACTGGATAGCAGTTAAGGGAATCTTTAAGTACTTGAGAAGAACTAAAGATTTAATCTTAACTTATGGAGAATGTGATCTGCAAATGGATGGTTTCACAAATTTTGATTTCCAATCAGATATTGATGATAGAAAGTCTATCTCAGGGTTTGTTTTTATCTGTAATGAAGGTGCAGTGAGCTGGAAAAGTTTTAAGCAAGGTGTCACTGCTGATTCCACTACAGAAGATGAGTATATACCTGCATCATATGCTGCTAAAGAAGTTGTTTTGATTAAGAAGTTCATTACTAAACTAGAAGTTATTCCTTCCATTGAGTCCCAGATTCCTCTCTATTGCAACAACAATAGAGCCATTGTTTTGGCAAAGGAACCGAGGTCTTACTAGAAATCCAAACACATTGAAAGGTTTTTCCATATTATCAAAGAACTTATTGGAAAAGGCGACATCGTTGTGCAAAAAGTAACTTCAGCTGACAATGTAGCTGATTTACTTACTAAGACGCTAACTCAGTTATAATTATACTATCATCTTGAGAAGATGGGTCTTAAACATTGTAATGAACGATGCTAGTTCAAGTGGGAGATAGTTAGCATACATGTGCCCTAGTGCCATTCTAGTAATGTAAATTGACATTGTAAATTATCCTTAATGGCAATAAAATATTCATTTAAATAAAGTGTTTGTTTATTTGAGTATTTACCCTTTAGCATTATGTTAAATAAATTTATTATCAAGAGTTGATAATATGAGTTATAAATTTATTTAGTATATATACTATAAATAATTCATAGTCGTATAATTGATATTTAGGGAATATTAATTAGACTATCACCTTTGTCTATTTTCCTTGATTAGTATGTGATACTAATAGTGAGAGGTAGTGAGTCTCATGCTACTTGATATGAGATATCAAAATAGACATGTGGATACTCATGTAATGGATGGATCGAACAGTGAAGTTAGATATGTGATTGCAAGGATATTCACTTATAGTTAACAATCATAATGTTGCATATAGTCCTTTGACCTAAGGTGACACAGTCATCCACTTTTGAGTGGTTAGAGTTTACTACCGCTTACATACTTGTGTTAACCACACATGGGCATATGGCGTATGGTAGCTCTAGTTAGTCAAATGTAGGGATGAGTGTTCGACCAAGAAGGGATTCATTACCTGGAGTGAACCGGGATAAGATCTAGAGCTATCTAAGTCTTTTCTTGATGAATGAGTTCCTGGCCAGGACAAATATAACTGTCTGAAAGGGTTTTAGTGTTAGAAAGAGTTTCTAATATTTGTTATGTTTTATTAAGAAATAGAACTTGAGATGAGGTCAAATAATATAGCTAATAGAGGTTGACTAATCCTTGACATTAAGCTTTATTAGGATCTTTTAACGGAAGGATTTTAGTGCACGGTAATCATTGACCAAGGGTTCCTAACTTAGCATTTGATGTTTAAGTTGCATAATCAATTCCTAACAGAAAATCCCAATTATACACATTTAGTTCTCATAAGTCATGAGTGACCCCTAGCATTGATATCACAACTACCCAATTAAAAATGAATGCATATATTGATTCCCATGAACCCTTCGGTCATAATTATCGTGCACTAAAATCCCTTCATTAAAAGATCATGATATAGTTTACAGTCAAGGTTTAGTCAAACTCCAATAGTTGTATCGTATGATCTCATATCAAGTTCTAATTCTTGATAAAACATAACAAATACTAGAAAAACTTTTTCAACACTAAAACTCTTTCAAACTATGTCATATTTGTCCTAGCCAGGAACTTGTTTATTAAGAAAAAACTTGGATAGCATAGGATCTTATCCTAGTTCACTCCAGGTAATGAATCTCATTTTGGCCGAACACTCATCCTTACATTTAACCGATTAGAGCCATCATATTTCTTATACCCATGTATGATTAACACAAGTATGTAAGCGGTAATAAACCCTAATAACTCAAATGTGGATGACCATATCACCTCAGGTCAAAGGACTATATATACCATTATGATCAAGATTATGATCGTTAACTACGAGTGAATATCCATGCGATCACAAATCTAATGTCATTGTTCTATCCATCCATCACATGAGTATCCACATATCTATTTTGATATCTTATATCAAGTAGCATGAGACTCATTACCCCCTACTATTAGTATTACATACTAATTAAGAAAAATATACATAGGTGATAGTCTAATTAATATTACCTGAATATTAATTTTTCGACTATGAACATTTTATAACATATGTACAAAATAAATTTGTAGCTCATATTATCAACTCTTGATAATAAATTTATTTAAGACCTTTAATGCATACCACCTATACTAACAAATTCCTCATAAGGTTTCATGTATTATATACATGAATATAGCTTCCTCACATTTCATTATTGTACCTCAAATAATTGAAGTTAAAGATCAAAAACAAACTTTACATTCCTACAATAACTATTGGAGTTCATAAAAACCAAGTTATAAATTGGATTTTTTTTCTTACTAGCTTTCTCACAAATGTTGCTGAAAAGGGCCCTAAAAGGGGGGTGAATAGGGGTATCCTAAAATTAAAAGAAAATAAAGATTAATTAAGATCTAAAAGAAGGTTTATGAGCAAGGTAAGAAGAAAGATAAAAAACTTAACAATTTAAGGAGTTTAATTCACAAAATGAATCAACATCTCCACCTAACTTATCCCTAAGTTAAGATTTTAATACTCATATCAATCTTATTAATCAAGATTGAGTTTACAAGATTTTTGAGGCTCAACTCTAACCTTTACAACATAATGAGCTTTTCAAGTTTAAGCTCTAACCAAACAATTGATTATAAGTGTTTTGAGGCTTACACTTGAACCTAACTTGCTAGCATTAACTCTTCACTTCCCTTTTTCAACCCAAGAAAGAAGACAAAAAAGAGAGCTAACCCAGCACACAACCAACCCTCTATTTTACAAAGAGAATTTTTGAGAGAATGTGTAGCTCAATGAGATGTTCAAAGAATTCAATACATAACCAACTTATTAAACTTTTTAAATAAAATTTTAGAGTTGATATATATTGAATGAGGATGGAAAATGGCTATTGGAGATCATTAATGTCTTCTCCAAGCTTCTCTAGCCTTCAATAAATGAATTTCAGCTTTTTACAATCGAAGTGTCGCTCATGGTTATGAGGGGAGGCTCCAGCTCATAAGGCTTGAACATTATAGCCATTAAAGCTTCAATTAGCCATTAGAGAGCAATCTGTGTGCCGCTCACAATCATGATCCACTCGTGAGGGTTGGTTGTGAGGAGAATAGACTTGCTCGCTTAATTCGTTACAAGCTCCTCATTTAACTCATGAGCATCCTCACGATCTAGAGGGCTGCTTATGAGGGGCAATCCTGTTCATGAAAACTTGATCTTTAGACTTTTGTTTTGCACCCAATTGAGTTAAGGACTTGTATAGCTTTTCATGAAGCAAGAATTAGGATGTAGAAGGTCTTCATAGGAGTTTTGTAAGTATTCTAATAAATAAAGCCATCTTAAACTTGAAAGGTGTAATTCTATTGCTTATACATTTTAAATTGTTTATTAAAACCAAAATTAAGAGATTAATCACGCAAATGGTCAATAATTGTGCAATAGTTTTGTTAAGGGAGTAAGGGTTTTTAATTCCATTAACACTATAGAGGTTTGTATTTATAATTGGCTTCTTAGTTCCTGAAAAAATATTTGTACATTTTCTTTTTCTAAATGGTCATTAATTTTCTTGAAAAGAAAATGATTTACTTATTGATTTAAGGATGAGGATGGTCATGTATTTAAGTGCGTTGAATTTGTAAACAGTCATCCATTTCTTTTTCTTTTTTTTTTTAGGCATCAAATTTGGAAAATTAATATAAAAGACCTTAATAGTGATTTAAACACAACATCTTGTTTATTTTGAAGCAAACGCAAAATCTTTTTTAAAATTGTAATTTGGAGAGATTTTGGGTTGAAATATCATTTGATCCATATTATAAGGTGTTATGTCACATTCTTTTTTTTTTAATGAATGTCCCATCCTTGTTATTAATTTCTTTAATTTTTTTTGAATGAATGTGACATCCTTTTTATTAATTTCTTAATTTTTTCCCATGTTTATATATAAACTAGTAATTAAATATTTAATAATAAACCACTAAAACTACATAACATGCCCTTACATAAAAATATCGTAATATGCCATATAGGCTCACATAAACATAACTGTTATTTTTCTAATAAAGGAGAAATATATAATCTAATTAATATGCCATATGAGCTTACACAAATTAGCATAACTTAAAACATAGATTGTTGTTTTTGTAAAGGCACAATTAATCTAAGCACCAATATATTTAAAAATAACCTCCAACCCTAAAATGGATATATCACATCCATCTTCACTATGAGAAAATTGATCCTTTGAAAAATCAAACTCATAGAACCTACCATTCTTCACCTTTAGAGGAAAAAATTTATCATTGATGGTATAAAATGCAATTGAAGATTTCTACATACATTTGTGTTATTGTTATTTTCTCTAAAACAAAAAAAAGATGATGAATAAAGATTTACTGATTTAGCTTACCCTTCTCCACTAAAAGTGAAGTCAAACGGCTCAAAGCCATTGCACTCAAAGTGCGTGAGGGTAGTAAATCCAACATTAGCCATAACCAGTGATTAAGCTCACAGATCCCTTAGTAGAACAAGTTTTGCACTAAACACAAATTAACATAACTTAAAACACATATTATTGTTATTAGAAAGGTATAATTAATCTAAGAACCAATATATTTAAAGATAGCCTCCAACCCCAAAATGGATATGTTACATCCATCTTCACTTTGAGAAAACTGATCCTCTGAAAAATCAAACTTATCGAACCTATCATTCTTCACCTTTAGACAAAAAAAAAACTATCGTTGATAGTATAAAATGCAATTGAAGACTTCTATATATATTTGTGTTATTGTTATTTACTCTAAAATAATGAAAAGATGATGAATGAAGACTTACTGATTTGGCTATTCACTCTCCACTGGAAGTGAAGTCAAACGGCTCAAAGCCACTGCACTTAAAGTGCATGAGGGTAGTAAATCCAACATTAGCCATATAAGGTTAGGAATAACGAGTGATTAAGCTCACAGATCCCTTGGTAGAGCAAGTTTTGCACTAAACATAAATTAACATAACTTAAAACATATATTTATTTTTTTTTGGAAAAGGCATAATTAATCTAAGCACCAATATATTTAAAAATAACCTCCAACCCTAAAATGGACATATCACATCCATCTTCACTATGAAAAAACTGATCCTCTGAAAAATCAAACTTATATAACCTAGCATTCTTCACCTTCAAAGAAAAAATCTATCATTGATGGTATAAAATGTAATTAAAGACTTCTACATAAATTTGTGTTATTGTTATTTCTCCAAAACAATGAAAAGATGATGAATAAAGACTTACTGGTTTGTCTGACCACTCTCCATTGAAAATGAAATCAAACGGCTCAAAGTCATTGCACTCAAAGTGCATGAGGGTAGTAAATCCAGTATTGGCCATAACCAGTGATTAAACTCACAGATCCTTTAGTAAAGCAAGTTTTGCACTAAACACAAATTAACATAACATGAAAACATAGATTGTTATTTTCAGAAAGGCACAATTAATCTAAGCCCCAATATATTTAAAAATAGCCTCCAACCCTAAAAATGGACATGTCACATTCATTTTCACCACGAGAAAATTGATCCTCCAAAAAATCAAACTCATAGAACCTGTCGTTCTTCACCTTTAGAGAAAAAAAATCTGTCATTAATGGTATAAAATAAAATTGAAGACGTTTACATATATTTGTGTTATTGTTATTTTCTCCAAAACAACGAAAAGATGATGAACGAAAACTTATTGATTTGGCTGACCACTTTCCACTGAAAGTGAAGTCAAACAACTTAAAACCGTGCACTCAAAGTGCATGAGGGTAATAAATCCAACATTGGCCATATAAGGTTGGCCATAACTAGTGATTAAGCTCACATGTCCCTTAGCAGGGCAAGCTTTGCACTAAATACAAATTAAAATAAATTCATTATCATTAACATTGTAAAATCAAGCATAAATCATAAAAATTTAAATACAAGAAAAAACAAAACAATTAGGAAAAAACTATTTAGCATTTATGTGCTAATAATTATAAATAATTCAATAGAATTTTTTCTCTCCAAAGCTATTTAATATTTAGAATTTATTTTTTTATTTTTACCTTATAATTGGCTCATGTTGGACTAGTAATGTGTAAATAAAAATACTTGAGACTTTCCATTTTACATTTGTAGCACATTAACTATGAAATATAAAAACACTTAAGTTCACCAATTTGAAAAAAAAAATAGACATTAGCATACTTAAATTAAATAAACAATTCAACCTTAAATATGTTGGTAATTCTATTATCAGCCCCACCAAAAGGATGCAAGCTTGTGAGATTGTTGAGATTTGATTTGATTTTCAAGGCAACTTTTGACCAAATTTGACCAAGCTTTTGAGATTAGATTTGAAAATAATATATAAAACTTCAATTGACAACAAAGATTTTGATGCTTTTAATTTTAGAGAATATGGATTTTATATACAACATCAACATAAATCTTTCCCAAATAGAAAATGTATTTTGATAAAAAAAACACTTGACTTTAGTTTTATTTTTTTTTAATAAAGCCACAAAAATGCACAAGAACACATGAATTTATGCCAACCTAACACTAGTTATGTAAAATGTGTGTGTATATATCCATTAGCCTGGTCATGGGAATTACATGTAATTTTTTTACTAATATAAATTTTCTAATAAGTTAAATTTGCACATATTAATTTTGATCAACTAAACCAAATGGATTTTTAAAAAATTAATAGTTTTACTTATTCTAATAATTTATATTACATGATTAGAAGTCCACTTTGGTTTAGGAATAGTTAATTAATTCATGTCATAATACTAATCAATTACATTTTACTTATTTTCTTATAGTTGTAGGATTAGGAGTTGATTATATATTAAAATTTAATCACTGTGGCACATTACATTAATCTATAATATAGTATTTGATCATTCAATCTTCCTCTTATATAAGCAAACCTTAATTTTTTTTCTAGTCATAGTGATCATGGAGGAGAATAATGAAGGAGTGGATTTTATATCACAGTTGCCGCAACCATTATTGCATCACATCTTATCTTTTCTGTTTATCAAACAAATTATCCAAATAAGTGTAGTGTCAAGAACCTGATATGAAGCATGGAACAATTTCTAGATTTTAGAGTTTGATTTTTATACAGTCTTTAGTCAAAACAAAGCTTATTATTACTACCCACTAGAAGAAGAGATAGACAGTAATATGCAACAACTATATAATTTTGTTGAATGGATTCTATGGAAAGGCAGACAAATTGTAAGTTTCAAGAAATTTATGGTGATTACGCCATGAATTTACCAAAAATCGGAGATAGTCACCACAATGGATCGATGGATTGGCTATGCTCTTGATAGTCATGTGAAAGATCTAAAAGTTGTGGTTGGTCCATCCAACAAGGAAGAAGAGTACAAATATAGCCTACCTCCATCTCTTCTAAATATGATATTAAGACTCTACACATATTTTGTCTCGTCAAACTTGTGAAGATTTACATTGAAACATTTTATGATC
>CATIWM010650383.1:0-43243 GCA_949671775.1 Mallotus repandus
GAGGCATTGTGACCCCACCACTTTCCTGGGAATTTTATCTTGGGGTGATTTTTAGTACAATCGTTTTCACTCTAGTCACCTAGATAATAGTTATCCAGGTGAATTTATTATTGGTGGAAATTAACCCGAATTGTACAACAAGGGAATGTGTACAGGGGATTGAATCATCCATCAGAAGAAAAAGAGTTAGAGCATCTTGCTTGAATGAAGTTGATGAATACTTGGTATCAAGAAAAAATTTGAATAAACTTATTTACAAGTACCTCAAAAATTTGAAGAATCAGGAGAAGAATTGCAGGAGTACAGCCTTGGCCTATAACACTGATTTAGCAAATGGTATAGTCACGCTCAAAAGTGTTGAGGAAATTAGTGTTGTTTTGTTTCGGTCCATCTTACCTTTCATTTCTCAGCCAAAGTAAAAATCAAAGCTCTCTATTGTCCAAAATTTTGTACCTTGCCAAGGCGAAGATGAAGCTAACGAAGTGGAGAAGATTGATGCAGAAATTGCTTGCCTTGAAATCCAGCAAAGACGTTAATCAGGTGCAAAATGCTTTGAAAGGATTGGAGGCATTGGAATTTAGCCTTCAAGAGGGAGAAGAAGAGCTAGAGTGTGTCTACAGGAGACCGGTGAAAACCAGAGTTTCCCTGCTAAACATTCTGAATCATTAACCGTGTTGCCTGCATACAACCCCAATACAATTTGTACCATACATTCTTTTGTTCCAAATTGTAAATATACATTCTCAAATCAATACTATACATACTCAAATTGAGATCGCATCTTCCTTCTCTGAGCTACCAACTCACTTTCATGTAACATTTCAGCGGAAAAGATCTCAGAAAGGACTTAAACCAAAGATAATTGCAACACAAGCTAGTGTCTTGACATGTCATATGAAATTGAAACACAAACTATCGTTGTATTTTTTTTTTTTTATTATCATCAACGAATAATTACGTTTCATTGGATTTTTCTGTCTAGGAGTCCTGACTGTCCGGTGTATGTAACAAAGGCAATATTCATTCATCAGAAATTTTTTTAATTTTCCTATCAGATTTCTGAGGTTTTGGTCTGATTGAACACCTGAAATAGTGATTCTCATCATTGGCCACCTGCATGACTGCATAGTATAGATTTCATTATCGGTATTGATGACATTTAGAGTGATTCTGATGAGGGCACTCTACAGCATGCATGGACTCTGTCTAATTTCAACAGAACCAAGCCCTTCAAGGTTCTACTCGCTTCAGAACACCAGTAGTAACACCTATGATTGTTGTTTTAGGAGTCCCATCAATTTGTATGAAAAGGTTAAGGAATCGGAAAACATTTAGACATTTCTTTTGAGTTATTAGCCTAGGGTATCTAAGTTCCTCCGACGTGGTATCAAGTTAGTGGCTTTTAAATGTTCAGGGAAGAATTTATATGAGATGTTTATTTAATTTGTTTCCTCTTGAGGTTGTTTACTTGACTCGTATTATACTCTTCAAATGCCACACTTCAGGATACTCATGGAATCTTCTCCTAACCCTTTCTAACCAATTAAATAACCTTGGTTTTCTCTCAAAAAAAAATAACCTTGGTTCGGTTTTTATTTTTATTCCTTCACAAGTTGATTCCGACCGAAAACCAAATTAATATCATATTTTTATTTATAATATACAAAAATGTATTAGTTTTGAAGGTTTAGTTGAGTAGTTTACGCACATCTCCTTTCACCCAAAGAAACACAGAGGATTTTTGATAATTTTTTCAAATTTCTATATTAAAGTCTGTTAATCCAAACCGAACTATACACCTGACTTAAATTTCAGTTCGGTTTCGGTTTGAACTTCCCTAAAAATGTCGGTTCAGTTCATGTCGGAACTCGCCTAATACTTACTCCTAATCAAAATCTTCATTAAATCAAGTTTCATATTTTCTTTATTGTCAATTATATATGTATTTTTATTTATAAATTATTCATGTTAATTTTCATATATATCTGTGTATATATAAGTGCTAAAAAATTTAAACAATTCAAAGATAAACTTTATTCTCATTTTTTTCACCCAGATGCAATGGTCAATAAAGGAATGAAGTTCAGACAGAATTTTTTGAATGTTTGGAGGCAATTTAGTTGAGATTTAATGTTTGAAGGCTTGCCTCTAACGCTCTAACTAATCTGGAGTTCGATGCGGGTGGACTCACATGGAGAGTAAAACTCTCTTAGCATTTGTTTTCTTCATATATAAGACTTGAACCGAAACCTTACTAAAAGACCCAAGCTCCTTATCTCTTGTACCAACAGATGTTGGTTGTTGCTTTTAGAACTTTTTGCGCTTGTAGTGAATTGATATTGTCTTCACTTGACTTCAATGCAAGCAATTCTGCATCAATTTCCTCTGCTTCATTGGCCTCAGCTTTCCCATCACATAATACACGCTTGGCTTGCAATATGCTTGAGACAACAGACCATCCTGAGGGGTTTGATTTTGCCTTTGGTTGAGAATTGAATGATAAGCAAGACTCAAGCCATGCAAGACTAATTGCCTCAGCACCTTTCAGCATGCTAATCATGTTTATCAAATCTAAATTATCGCCCACGGCTGCTGCTGCTTTGCAATTCTTCTCCTTTCTCTTCAAATTTTTTTAAATACTTGTAAATCACTTTATTCAGTTTTTGTCTAGAACCCATGTATGCATCAACTGCATTCATCAATCTAGAGTCTCCATCCCCACTTCTTCAGAGGGATAATTCGAGTTCCTGCCCAGATTTTTTCATCTGCAAGAAAAAATCTCTTGTGGTGCCACACATATCTAAAAGCCCCGGGGGAACCATCCAATGCCTCATCTACACACTGGCTTCGCTTCTCATAGGAGAGTGCCTGTTGTGCCAGCGGCAGTTGAAGCAAATCATCGATGCACTCGTAAAAATCTTATAGGTCACTCAACTGGCAGCCTAGTAATGAAGATTCTGACGTCTTCTACTTGTTTAGTTTGTCCCAAATTCTTGTGGTCAGAGGATGAGATCCTGATGGTAAACTGACAGAATGAAGGTGACAAGCTGCCTTTTTTTTTTTCCTGCAGAAAAAGCTTGCATAAGAAAGTGTATTTACAAGTGATCCTTTTTGGTTGTTGTTGGAACCACCTCATTTTCACCTTGTACTTATAAAGGCTAGCACAAGACCATAACAATTGATATTTTTTTTATCAAATCATTATCAGTTTGTGATTACAACAGTGCTGTGTTTGATCATTATCTCATCATGCACAATCAATTTCTATGTCATTGAACATCAATCTCTCAGTGAAATGAACTCTCTTATCACAGCCAAAATGAGCAGCATTTTTTTTATCAAGACGATCTAAGTATTGATGAATTGCCATCTAAAAAAAAGTATCGATGAATTACATTGAGGCAACTCTTCCCTTTTAAATTATGGATCATTTAGTTCATACTCCAAAATCATAATCGAAATTGAAATTGAAATGAAGGATCATCATAAATTGAATGATTATTTTGAAGTCAAAATTGAAATCAATATTATTTATATATGAAAATATATTTATAATTAATTTTTATATTCTAAAATTTAGCATTATAATTATTTATTATACAAAAATTATTTTTGAAATCTATATATATTAAATGTTGAGCTCTAAAGTCATTAAGTCCAAAATTTAACAAGTATCCCTCTTAATAATTCAGCATTCACCCTTAAATACTTATGTGTTGAGTTATTAAAATTCACAATATTTTTCTATTAAAATATAAAAAATCTTATTTTAGAATACAAATGTTAATTATATATAAGACACTCTAATTCTATTACATTTAAAATATTACTTTTTCTTTCCATCAAAAATTATGTCTTTTATTCTAACTAAACGTCCCTTTATTCAACTATTTTCTATTTTTTTTAATTTTTTTTATTCAATTATTATTATTACTCTATATATACACACACTTAACAAAAAAATAATAAAATAAAATTATTGCAATAACTTTTTTAAGTTTTTATTTTTATATTTAATTAAATTGTAGTTTTAATTTATTAAAATTATTTGATTATTTATTTTAAAATATGTATATTATTTATAGTCCGTGCAAAGCGTAAATTGATTCACAGCTAGTTGTTTATTAAGATTTCACTCAAATTTTATTATAATTTGTAAAAAATTTATAAAAGGTATTATATTTTAATAAATATTTTTATTAAAATATTAAAATAATTATTTTTATTAATTTATATATTTTATTTTATTGCTTCAAAAAATATAATTTATTTCATAAATTTTAATAATATATGATAATATTTAAATATTTAATTAATTTATAATTAGTTTGATTTAATTTTTATATGAATGAAAATTTATTCTTTATTCCTGTAAAAAAAATGGGTGACTAATAATACATAATGGAATAATCCATTCTAATACATAATTAGACTGATAATTCATATTGCTTGCCATCTTGGAGTGTGTACAAGATTTTGTTAGATTGATAATTCTTAACAAGCCCACCCATCTTGACAAAGGTAGAGTATTATACTATTATCGCTATGGAGGTTCATGTCTCTAGCCTCCAACCAAACTGTTCGTGGAATTTGATTAATCGTTGATCCTGTTTACGTGACCAAGTCTTTTTTTTTTCGCCTTTTCTGTTCGTTTGTAAAAATTGAGGATCGAATTGTGAATTAAATAGAGCAAATTACAGTTAACTAATTGAAATAATAAAAATAGAAGGAAATATGAAATACAGATTTTAACATGAAAAATTTTAAATAAATTAAAAAAAATCACATTTAAAACTAAAAAAATTTCACTGGAAAAAATATAGAAGTTACAAAATATTTCTCTTTATACCCAAAAAAAGTATAATAAAATTATCTCTTAATATAGGAAAAAACTCGTTTTTTATATTTTTCACTCACAAAGGATTACACTCACCAAACTCACTCTCACTACCCATGTACTACTTGCAATTACCCTACAACTCACTGCTTGCACTCACCTAAGAGCACTCAACTCTTCTCACATTCACTGCTTGTGCACCTCACCACTAGAGGTGTAAACAAGCAGAGCTACTCACGAACAGATCAATATTCTGCTCGATAAAAGTTAGCTCAAATTATATAAAACTCGGCTCATGAAACTTGCGAACAAGTCGAATAAAAGCTTATAAAGCAACTCATAATTTTAATGTATAGTAATTTAATTTTAAATTTATAATAAATTTATATTTAGAATAAAATTATAATTTTTTATTAAATATATTACAATTTATTTAATAAATAATTTATTTTAATTTTAATTTATATTTTATAAGTTTTAAAACTTTTTAAACTTGTTTAAATTTGCGAACAGTTCATAAATATTAATTGAAATAATAAATTTGGCTCAAACTCAATTCGATTATAAACGAACTAAGTTTGAGGTAGACAAAGCTCAGTTCAACTAGTTTGCACCCCTCACCACGCCCACCAATGCTTTTTTTTAGGCACATGTGCTTGGAGACGAAGCAATTTGCTTGGTCCTTACGTGAGCTTGGGGACCAAGTTAAATGCTTGGCTCTCAAGCATAACACTGGCCCAATATTTTTTTTTTATTTAACAGTAAGTTGATTTAACATGTTCATTGGAAGAGTAATAGGGGCAATTAGCCCAACTCGCGAGTAGCTTAATACTTATTTGGATAAAATTTTATTTGAATTTGTATAATAAAATTTCTTTAACAAATAAATTGAACTCAAATTATATAAAATTTGATTTATAAATTTTATAAATAAGTTTGATTAAAAATTTAAAAGACAGTTTGTAATTTTAATATTTAATAATTTTATTTTAAATATATAATATATAAATTTTTATAGTAAAAAATATTTTAAGAAAATATATTATTAGAATAAAATTATAATTTTTGTTAAATATATTTTAATTTTTTTAATTTTTTTAAAATATAATTTTAATTTATAATTTATATTTTTAAAATTTATTTAAAATCTCATACAGCTCGTAAACATTAAGTAATATATTAAATTTAATTTGATTATAAATAAATTAAATTCAAATTAATTAAAATTTTACTGGAGTCAGATTGGTTCCACCTTAAAGAGGAGAATATCTCTATATATTTTTTTTAAAAGACATCAATCATTGCAAAAGATAAGCTTGTTCCAACGAACTTGCAGTGTCTAAGTTAGAGAAAACCAACGCTGTCCAATTCCACTTCTGAAAGAATCTTACGAAGCCACATGAATTTTTTTTTTTTTGGCTAAATGCATTGTTTCACCTTAAAATTATATAACTAACCATTACTCCTGTTCGATTTCAATTATTTTTTATTTTTTTATATAACTAACCATTACTCCTGTTCGATTTCAATTATTTTTTATTTTTTTAAACTTATTTAATTTTTATAATATAAAAAATTGAAATATTTTATCAATAAATATAGATATCAATATAAAAAAAATTATATACTAAAACAAAATTTAATTTAAAAAAATTTAATTTCTTAGTTTATATTTTGTAATATTATTTTTATTCTTTTGAGATGTTTACTTTGTTTTTTTCAAAATAAATTTTATTTGGCTAATAATAATCATTGGATGAGACAATATATTTTAATTTTATACAGGAACAATAAAGTTACTTTAGAACTTTGCTTCATTTGAAACTTATTTGATAGCATTTTATATTTAATAATATTTGAAATGGAAGTTTGTCATTACATTATTGCATGAGTTAAACGTAATTGAAAAATATAAATTGAAGAGTGAAATAAATTTAAAATAAAAATTTAAAAGTTACCATCGAAAATAATAGAAGTTGAAAGGAATTAAGGATTAATCATGAAAACTTTAAAGGTGAAATCATATATCCGAGTCCACCCACAGTTTTTTTTTTTTTTTGGATACAGTAATAATGATCATAATTTATAATAGAAAAATAAGATGAGCAATAATATGAGAGATTATAAAACGAAGGAATAATACATAAGATTGAAACTCAAACAAGGAAAACTGCAAAAACCAAACAAAAGAATGGCAACTGTTCGATCTTTATCTACAACTACAATTAAAGCCACATCTAGCCAGGGATCACTGCAGGGGTTGGAGTTAACTTCAAGCGATCTTAAGCTTCTGATTGGAACAATCCAAAAGGGTCTTCTCTTCCCCTAACCTCAACCATCATCACAATGCACAAACTTAGTCCAACACTTGAAAACCTCTTTTTCCCGCACACTTGATTTCTTTTTCCCACTTGCTGGCCGCCTCTCAACATTCCAACAAGATGATAGCACTATCAGTTTCTTCATTGACTGCAACAATGCTGGAGCTCTATTTGTTCATGCAGTTGCTGAAAATGTTACCATTTCTGATATTATTGAACCCATCTATGTTCCTCCTATTATTCAATGTTTTTTTTCCTCTCAATGGGGTCAAAAACTACGAGGGTGTTTCCGACCCACTTCTAGCAGTTCAGGTTACAGAACTGGCTGATGGAATCTTTATAGGCTGCACCATGAACCATGTTGTTGCTGATGGAACAACATTTTGGAACTTCATCAATTCTTGGTCTGAAATTTATCGTGGTTCTGATCACATCTCCAAACCTCCTGTCTTTGAACATTGGTTCCGTGGCGAAAGCTACTGCCCTGTTAGGTTGCCTCCTTCAATCATCAAAACTGATCAAGCGTTCTCTCTGCCGCCGCTGCAAGAAAGAGTTTTTCACTTCAGTAAGGAAAAGATTGCAGGGCTGAAAGCAAGAGCAAATGCTGAGGCGGGCACTGGCAATATCTCCACTCTCCAATCAATCTTGGCTCATATTTGGCAATCTGCAATTCGAAATCGAAAACTTGATGATACCAATCAAGGAACATAATTGTTCTTGCCAGTTGGTGTTAGATCAAGATCTCGTCCAAACATACCAGAAGAGTATTTTGGAAATGTGGTTCAAGGTGGGGTAGTGGAGTTGAAAGCAAGAGAGCTACTAGAGCACGGTCTTGGCAACATAGCTCTACAGATTAACAAAACGATTGCGAGCTACACAGAAGACAAGGTAAGAAGAAATTTAGAGTCCTGGATAAAAAACCCTATGCTACAAAACATGGCAGATTTAACAAATGCTTTACTCGTTAGCAGTTCCCCATGGTTCAATGTTTATGGCAACAATTTCGGATGGGGAAGCCCAATTGCAGTAAGAAGTGGACCTGGGAATAAGATAGATGGGAAGCTAACTGTATTTCCAGGTGTAGAAAAAGGGAGTATAGATATTGAACTTTGCATTTCGACTCAGGTTTTGCAGGCTATGGGAAATGATTCCCAGTTCATGGATGCTGTCACCATCTTATCTTAAATAATTGATCTGCACTGTACCCTATTTTAGCTAAGAATAAAAATTATTGCATTTCTTAGTATATTTTGTTTCTTTTAATAAAAATTTCCAGTTTTCCAAGGAGCTGGGGAAATGTTGAAGTATAGCTAGACTTTTTGCATAAATAGTTAGCAGGAGGCCATTTTTTAAAAAAAATTTATAGTTTCCTTAACAAGGGTGTGGGATTTTAAACTCGAGATCTCACTATACCTGTGGTAGAAAATTTGACCAACAAATAAAGCATTCACAAATTATTATTAATGTATAATTATTTTAATATAAATTAAGATAAATGCAATGGGTATGTAAGTAAAAATATATGCTAATAGATACAGTTAAATCTTTATTAAATGGAAATGAAATAATTTAATATTAATGGACTAAGCAACAGATAAATTCTTTTCTTCTTAAATCAGTTAAAAATTAATTCCCTTCAAAAAAAAATTGACTATTATACTACTTCCCCACCAATAAATTACATGCAGCGGCTGTCCGGCTATTTGTAGCTTTTTAATTTGAAGTGATTTTTTAAAAATAATTGTTACTACATCATTGACTGACTTATAAATTCTTGACTTGCTCCCAAACTAAAACAGAAGAAGCCAAGAAAAAAAAAAATGGCAAGCATTAGACTCCTGTCCTCAAGTACTATTCAGGCTGCTACTAACCAGGAATCAGAGCAGAGCAAGAGGATTGAGTTAACTTCATCTGATCTCAGACAACTTTTGCTTGCTCCGATCCAAAAGGGACTTCTCTTCTCCAAGCCACCCAGTTCATCAGAATCGAAAACAATGAACCAAAACTTAGTTCAACACTTGAAAACCTCTCTTTCTCGTACACTTGATTTCTTCTTCCCTCTTGCAGGCCGCCTAGCAACTATCAAACAACATAGCGACGACACCATATCATTCTTTATAGACTGCAACAATGCTGGAGCTCAATTTGTTCATGTTGTAGCTGATAACCTTGCCATCTCTGACATTCTTGAACCCATCTATGTGCCTCCCATAGTTCATTCTTTTTTCCTACTTAATGGGATCAAAAACTACGAGGGTGTTTCGAAACCGCTGCTTGCTGTTCAAGTTACAGAGTTAGCTGATGGGATATTTATTGGCTTCACTGTCAACCATGTAGCTGCTGACGGCACAACATTTTGGCATTTCATCAACTCTTGGTCTGAAATCTCTCGAGGTAATAATTTTGACCGCATCTCCAAATCTCCTGTCTTTGAACTCTGGTTTCGCAGAGGCAGATATTGCTCTGTCGTATTTCCTCTCTCTAGCATCAAAACTGATGAATTTACTCCACGGCCACTGCAAAAGAGAATTTTTCATTTCAGCAAAGAAAGCATTGCAGGACTGAAAGGAAGAGCCAATGCAGAAGCGGGAGTGGGGACGATTTCTTCTTTGCAATCTCTTTTAGCTCATGTTTGGCGATCTGTAACACGAAGTCGACAACTTGATCCTGAAGAAGAGATAAGTATCCGGCTGGCAATTGGTCTTAGATCAAGATTAAAAGACCCTCCAATGCCAGAAGACTATTTTGGAAATGCGTTACATGGTGGTGTACTGGCAATGAAAACAAGAGAGACCCTGGAGAATGGACTTGGCTTTGTAGCTCTAGAGATGAGCAAAATGATCAGATGTTGCACGGAAGAAAGTATAAGAAACAATTTAGAGTGTTGGATAAAGAATCCTAAGTTAATAACGTTAAGTAGCATTACAAGAAATACTTTGTTGACAAGCAGTTCACCGAGATTCAATGTTTATGGCAACGATTTTGGGTGGGGGAGGCCGATTGCAGTGAGAAGCGGGCAAGGGAACGAGTATGATGGGATGGTTACTGTATATCCAGGACGAGGAGAAGGGAGTATAGACATTGAAGTTAGCATTTTTCCTGAGGTTTTGCAGGCCATGGCAAATGACTCTTGCTTCATGAATGCTATCACTATCTCATCTTAGTGCACCTGCACTACCTTATGTTAGTAACTTAATTGTTATAATAATGTCAAGAAATCTTTTTTTTAATAATTCTTTGGAAGAATATTTCAATCTTAAATTAGTATATGGGCCAAAAAAAAAATTTCTCGCAATTAATAAGGATCAGCCTTAGAATTAGCTATTAGCTATTAGGATTAATAAGGAACTCCTGAAAAATGAAGTGAAAAAGCATCATCATATGATTTCCTGTATCTTAAGACAGGCAGGCTCCACATGCCTGATATAAATAGGGACAGTGGCTATTGTAATATAAGTGTGTGTGCATGAGATAAATGAGCATGAGTGAGTGGTCAAATGAGAGAAAATGTGAGGGTGCACAAAAAGACAAACAATGAGAGAGTGGAATCAGAGAGTTAGTGCTAGGTGCCTTTGTGTGAATGTGTACAAGCATGAGTGATGGGTGTGTGTTAGTGGGCAGTAGTGAGCACTGTGTGGAGTGTGCATGTGAGAGAATCAAGTGCTGTGATGAGTGTGTGGAGTGAGTGCTTAGTGCGGACATTGATTTGTTAATGTCGTTAATGGGTGTGTCCTAGTGGGCAGCAGAGAGCATTGTGTGGAGTGTATAATTATAAAAATTTCAATTTTATGATACTTTTAAAAAAAAATTCATTTTTATGGTATTTTTTTTTAAAAAAAAATTATTTCGCTGGTTAAAGAGGTGGAATTGCATGCGAAAAAATTTGAGCTAACTCATTTCGTCAGTGTTACAAGCGAAATGAAAAAAAAAACATATACATTTTACCAGTGTTATTAACGAAAAAATTTGCATGCATTTTATCAGAAGTACTGGCAAAATATATTAAATTTAAAAAAATAACCGATTTAATATTTTGAATATAATTATGATATAATGATATAATGATTATGTTAACTTTTATAATATTATAATTAGTAAATAATTATTTGGTTATAATTATATTTTTTAACAGTAGTTAGTCACTAATAATTGATAATAATAATAATAATAATAATAATAAATAATATTTTATTATTTTATTATAATAGAATAAACTAAATTCTATTATAAAGTGCGAAGTAAAAATTGTTAAAATAATTATTATAGAATTCAGTTTATTTTAAAAAATTAATACACAAAATAACATAAAATAAGTAAATAAAATTAATACTTAATTTTAATTTTAAACATCTAGAAACCAATTTTTTCAATACACAATTTTTTTTCAAATTTTCACAAAATATTAAAGTACTACTGTGAATAAATTACTCATAGTTTTTCAATTTTATTTGTTCACCTTATTACATGAGTTACTAATTGCTCAGACCAACTATTTTCTGTAATATATTTCAATTAAATTTTAAAAATTATTTATAAGTCAATAATATGGAAAGATATAAGAGAATAGAATATTATTTATTATTATTATTATCAATTATTACACAATTATTAGTGACTAACTACTATTAAAAAATATAATTATAATCAAATAATTATTTAATAATTATAATATTATAAAAGTTAATATAATCATTATATCATTATCATTATATCATAATTATATTCAAAATATGAAAACGGACAAATTTTTTAAGTTGATGCATTTTACCAGGGCTACTGGCAAAATATATCAAAAAAAATTGCATATATTTCACCAGTAGCACTGGCAAAATGCATAAATTTTTTTTGTTTGAAATTTGCATGCATTTCACTAGTAGTACTGGCAAAATGTACATTTCATCAGTGATACTGGCGAATTGTCTGACACTACAACTTTCTCCCTCCACCTCAGCCAAAAGTACCAGATACTGAAAATATATTTGAGAAACTATCATAAAACTTGAAATTATTTTAAAAAGTACCATAATATCGAAAATTTGACAAATTTTTACCACAAATAGGTAAATTACCCCATGTGAGTGTGTGCTTAAAGCAGAGCGGAAAAGTGAGAAAGTGTTGGCCGCAAGAGTGTGTCCTTTGTATAAAATATAAGTCTGTCACAAATTTATTAATATTTAAATGGGTTAATAATTAATTATATTAACATATTTATGAAATGTGTTAATATGTATTTAAACGAATTATAGGTTAATTTTATAATATATTTATTAAACATATTTATACGATTTTAAATGAATTAGGTGAGTTTAATATATTTAAATATAATTTTATTTGTATTTTAGATAGGTTGATTTGTTTATATTTTAAATTTATTTACACTAATTTAAATTTATTTAATTTTATATCATATCATATCATTTTAATTGTATTACAAATTGTTACCCTTAAGTTTGTGCGAATATTGTACAAGTTCACTTGTACAAAATTTCAAATTAATAACAATAAAAAAAAAAGGTTCGCGCTCAATTGGGTCTCCCACATTTTATACATTTGGTATCTACAAATTTCAAAGTGTTGGACAGGTGAGCAGAGAGAAATAAGATAGCGAGTGGACATGTGGTGATGCATAAGGGAGTTAACGCACGATGGGAGAAGTGTCAAGTGTGCCAATATGTGATTGTGTGATCCGAGGTAATGAAGTGGGAGTAGGGTTGGTGTGAAGTTTTGTGTAACTCGTCTATCACTCAAGCGATGTACGAATATAACTTTAACATATATATATATATATATATATATAATAAAAACTAATAATCAATATAAAAATTTAAAAAATAATAATTAATAAAATAAAGGGCCATAAA
Organism: Mallotus repandus; assembly: GCA_949671775.1. NCBI lineage: Eukaryota > Viridiplantae > Streptophyta > Magnoliopsida > Malpighiales > Euphorbiaceae > Mallotus > Mallotus repandus. The sequence goes on from CATIWM010650383.1 coordinate 13,020, forward strand.
ATAGAGGCAATTAGTGGCTCACTAATATAATGTCCAACACGAATTAAATTTTAAATTTTAAAATTTTAAAATATATTGTTCATTAAAAACTAAAAAGCCATATCTATTTAATAAAAAAAATATCCAGCATATTTTATCATATTTATTATTATTTTTTATAAACTAAGGATGTAAATTGAAAATGATTATTTTAAATTTGGTTCATACAAAATATAAAAAAAAATATATAAAAATATAAAATATAAAATATGATTTAATATAAAATTTATATAAATCAACAAAATTATTGATAAAAATTAACATAAAAAATAATAAAAGTATTACTTATTTAATAAGAGCATTGTAATCAAAAAATCAAATACTTAAAAAAATTTATCACTTCCATATGTTGGGTAAGTCTTGCCTCAAGTGGGATGCACAACTTTTAAGAAATTAAAAATGTAAAAAATATGGTGACGTACACCTCAGTTGAATTAAAAAAAGATTTTTTTTTTTTTTTTATGTGTATGATAATGCTTATAAAAGGTCTTGGACAGGAGAAGAAGAAATTGGGTAGGTAAAGAGAGCAAGTCCCATAAAATGCAACTGGAGCTGTGGAAATTTTTGGTGAGAAAAACTTCCTGAAGGCAAATGGAGAGCCATAAGCAATGTGCAAGGGGGAGAGAGCCTTGGATGAAGTGAGCTTGTGAGGAAAAATGAAGAGAAAGCCATAAGCTTAGAAAAGAGAACTGTGAGTGCTCTATGTGTGCTTGTGAGGTGAAAGCTAAAACAGTGTTTGCTTTGATGAGAGCGAGAGAGTTTTAATGGTTTGAGAATATTGTCTCAACGGGTGAGTGATAAAATAGTGAGAAAATTATTTTGGGTTTCGGGAAACACCATATGTGCCACTATTTTGGTGAGAACATTTTTATTGTGTACCTCTAGTGTTGATCTAGAAAATACTCTCTCTTGTACCTACCATTTTTATAGTGGAATAAATTTTCGGAGTTTGTCTCGTGGACGTAGCCCAAAAAGGAAGGGTGAACCACGTTAAAATATTAGTGCCATTATTATTTATACGACCAATTTTACCGCCTATTTTATTCATCCATTGGCCAGTTTAACCGATCATATATTTATTTATTTAAGTATTTTTGCAGTAATTTTATTATATTTCCGTGAACATTATTCTGCTACGTCAACTCTGTCAATTTTCCCAACAAGTAGTATCAGAGCCGTTAGTTCGTGTTCTGGAGACATTATTAAATACTGCAAAGATGAAAGCTAAGACAAGAAGGATGAAACAAATCTTCTCAGAGAATTCTGCTGATTAGCCACCAGAATGGTGATAACCTCCACGTAGTTGAGAGAGTGAGAAAGCAAGTTTATTTTCATGGCCCACTTGAGGCGTGAATGAGATATTTGTTAGGTTGGTCCCACCTCAAGTAGGACCCACAACTTTTGAAAAGTTGAAAAAAAGAAAAATCAAAATGTCAAAAATTGTAGGCACCAAAAACGGTGCCTACCTTAGTTGAATTAAAGAAAGATTTTTTTTCTTTTTTATGTGTATGATAATGCTTATAAAAGGCCTTGGACGGGAGAAGAAGAAATTGGGCAGGTAAGGAGAGCAAGCCCCATGAAATGCAACTAGAGCTGTGAAATTTTTTTGTGAGAAAAACTTTCTGAAGGAAAATGGAGAGCCGCAAGCAACGTGCAGGAGGGAGAGAGCCTTGGGTGAAGTGAGCTTATGAGGAAAAATGAAGGGAAAGCCATAAGCACAAAAAAGAGAGAGCTGTGGGTGCTCTATGTGTGTTTGTGAGGTGAGAGCCAAAACAGTGTTTGCTTTGATAAGAGTGAGAGAGTTTTAATGGTTTGAGAATATTATCTCAACGGGTGAGTGAGAAAATTATTTTGGGGTTCGGGAATCACCATGTGGGCCACTATTTTGGTGAGAACTCTTTTATTGTGTACCTCTAATGTTGATCTAGAGAAGACTCTCTTTTGTACCTACTATTTTTATAGTGAAAGAAATTTTCAGAGTTTGTCCCGTGGATGTAGCCCAAAAAGGAATGGTGAACCACATTAAACTATTGGTGTCATTTATTATTTATACGGCCGATTTTACTGCCTATTTTATTCTCATGTTGGCTGGTTTGACTGCCTCCATATAGTTATTTATTCAATATATCTATAGTTAATTAATTTTGTCTCCATGAACATTATTCCGCTACGCCAACGCTGTCCAATTTTTCCAACAAGTGGTATCAAAGTCATTGGTTCGTGTTATGGAGGCATTATTAAATACTACAAAGATGGAAGCTAAGATAAGAAGTATGAAACAAATCTTCTTGGAGAATTTTGCTGATTGACCGCCAGAATGGTGATGATCTCCATATAGTCGGGAGAGGAAGAAAATAAGTTTATTTTCATGCCCCACTTGAGGCGTGAGGGGGAGATTTGTTGGGTGGGTCCCGCCTCAAGTGTGGAACCCACACCTTTTGAAAATTGAAAAAAAATAAACAAAGTAAAGAAGTCAAAAATTGTAGGCACGTTTCAGTGCCTACCAAATGAAGAAAATTTTTTGTCTCTTATTAATTGTATTGCTTATATAAAGTCATCCAAGCAAAGGAAGAAGGTAGGCTAGGCAATGAGAGCCTCATGAAATGCAACGGGATAGTTGAGGGAAGTTTTGGTGAGAAAAACTTCCTGGAAAAATGGAGAGCCATGAGCAACAAAGAGGGAGAGCCTTTGTGTGCTTATGATGGGAAAACCACAGTAGAATTCTTCGAGAAGATTTGTTTCATCCTTCTTGTCTTAGCCTCCATCTTTGCACTATTTAATAATGCCTCTATAACATGAACCAATAGCTCTTATACCACTTGTTGGGAAAATTGGACAACGTTGGCGCAACGAATAATGTTCACGGAGACAAAATTAATTAACTGCAGATATACTGAATAAATAAATATATGGAGGTGGTCAAACTAGCCAACATGAGAATAAAATAGGCGGTAAAATCGGTCGTATAAATAATAAATGACACTAATATTTTAACGTGGTTTGCCCTTCCTTTTTGGGTTACGTCCACGGGACAAACTCCGAATAATTTCTTCCACTATAAAATAGTAAGATTACAAAAGAGAGAGTTTTCTCTATATCAACACTAGAGGTTACATAATAAAAGAGTTCTCACCAAAATAGTGGCACATAGGGTGTTTCCTAAACCCCAAAATAATTTTCTCACTATTTTGTCACTTACCCGTTGAGACAATATTCTCAATCCCTTAAAACTCTCTCACTCTCATCAAAGTTAACTAGTTTTGGCTCTCCTTTCTTCACAAGCTTGTGCTTGTGGTTTTCCCATCACAAGCTTATGTTTGTGGCTTTTCCATCATAAGCACACAAAGACTCTCCCTCTTTGTTGTTTGTGGTTCTCCATTTTCTTAAGGAGTTTTTCTCACCAAAACTTCCCTCAACTCCCCTGTTGTATTTCATAAGGCTCTCATTGCCTAGCCCACCTTCTTCCTTTGCTTAGATGACTATATATAGGCAATACAATTCATAAGAAACAAAAAAAAAATTCTTTATTTGGTAAGCACCGAAATGTGCCTACAATTTTTAACTTTTTTACTTTGTTTTTTTTTTCAATTTTCAAAAGATGTGAGTCTCATACTTAAGGCGGGACCCACCCAACACCATATCCACCTTTTTATAGGTTAAGAGAATAAAGTCAGAATCATCACTTTGAACTCACTTCATTTTTTTTTTCGAACAAGAAAGAAAATATATTAGAATAGATTAAAATAGTACATAAGTTCCAATACATAGCACATATAGAAGGGCTATCATATGAGAAAGGCTTTTAGACACGAAAGGGCCACATTTAAGATAAGGTCCAGTAACAAATTCCATCAACTTTAGGGAGGAGCAGAAGGGCAGCGGCAAACGGAAGGCGACAGCGACAACGGTAACATCTTCAAGCCAACTTTGCTTAAGATGGCGATGTCTTGGACTAAACTAGTTGACGATGTTCAGATGTTAACGAGCCAACTGCAAGTAAGACAAAGAGATCAAGCAAGACCTCTAGATTGAGCCAAACAGAAGTCGGCAATCCATAGAGAAAACGAGATCTCCACCAACCCGAGTAAAGACGGTGATGTTGGGGAGTCTTGAAAAGCCTTTTAGACATGAGACCCTTTGAGAGTGGGGAGAGTTGAAATCCAACATAGACAGAGCTTCGATCGACGAGGCAGAGAACAGCAAGTAGAGGGATGCGGAGATGCCAAGCCATCTCTGGGGATAGGGATCTCCTTCCTCCACATCAGGGACGGAGGTACTTTTGAGCATTTAATATCTTTGACTTTCTAGCACAAGTAATTTTTTTAAAGATAATTGAAAAGATTTTCAAGACCTTTTAGTTTTCCAAGTAATTGAAAAGATGTAAGTTAAAGATGAAAGAAAGAAAAAAATGGCAATAAATAAGGGTGGACACATGTATTAGGAATGTAAAAGTAAATATAATAAAGAGTCTATATGTGTTCATATTCATAAATTACAAATACTTGAAGATGGTATAAAAATTAAAAAATTCATGAAGCTTTCCAATACAAAAATCGTTCAATGTGACATAACAAAAAATTAAATAGATAATCAATAATTATGATAAAAATAAAGTTTGCTCGTTAAATAAAAAATTAAAAATATAAAGTAGTTACTTTTAAAATTAAAAATTTCAAAATTAAAGTAAATATAATTAAAAATATGAGAGATGAAAATATAAAAAAAAAACAATTAACACCCGTTAATTAATATGTTGTAAAGTGAAAAATATAAAAATGAAAATAAATATAATTAGAAATGTGAGAGGTTTTATAAAATGAAAATAAAATAAGATACAAAATTGAAAAAATAGTTAAAAGTAGAATTGTCATATAACAAAATTTGTCCTTAGAATTGTCATATAACAAAATTTGTCCTTGCTGGCAAAATACATATCCTTAGCTTTTATATATATTTTATATAGATGTAAAAGTTGTTATTTGGTATAATAAAAGATAGTTGTTACAATTAAGTCCACAACGGTATTGATTTTGCAAAAATGAATTCAACAGTTTTTTTTTTTTTCTTAACGACTGGGAGGTCAAGGGGTAGGAGGATCAAACTGATGATCTCATTTTATAATGTTCATCACGTGAGCGAAGAGACTACAAACGAAGGACTCAAATTCAATAGGTTAATCATCCAAATGTCTCCATTTATAAATCCTTGAAGCTCATAAAATGAATTTGTCTAGAGAAAAGAAAGCATACAAAAAATGGCAAACATTAAATACATATCTACAAGTATTGTTCAAGCGGCAACAAGCCAGGAATCATTGAGAAGGAAAAGAATGGAGTTGAGTTCAAATGATCTCCGCTTCCTATTTACTGGGGCCACCCAAAAGGGTCTTCTTTTCAACAAACCGAAACCATCACAGTTGAAATGCTTTGGTGAAAACTTAATCCAACACTTGAAAGACTCTTTCTCGCACACTTGATTTCTTCTTTCCGCTTGCAGGCCGCTTAGCAACTCTTCAACTTCAACACGAGGAGGATAAGAACTCCCCCTGTTTCTTTATTGACTGCAACAATGCTGGTGTCCAATTTGATCTTGCTCTAGCTGAAAATGTTACCATTTCTGATATTCTTGAACCCATCTATTCTCCTGCTATCATTCATTCATTTTTTCCATTGAACGGGATCAAGAACTGCGAGGGTGTTTTGAAACCACTCTTGGCACTTCAGGTCACAGGGCTAGCTGATGGAATCTTCATTGGCTTTACCATCAACCATTCTGTTGTTGATGACACATCATTTTGGCATTTCGTCAATTCTTGGTCTGAAATCTCTCGTGGTTCTGAACAGGTATCCAAACCTCTTGTCTTTGAAAATTGATTTCGCCGTGAAAACTGTCTGCCTATCAACTTTCCTGGCTCTATCATCACAACTAATGATGATGAGCTCACTCCATCACCTCTGAAAGAGAGTTTTCCATTTCAGCAAGGAAAATATTGCAGGGTTGAAAGCAAGAGCCAACACGGAGGCAGGCATTGATGGGAAGATCTCCTCTCTGCAATCACTCATGGCTCATATTTGGCGATCAGTAATCCGAAGCCATCCACAACTTGATCCTGATCAAGATACCTATTTTTGCTTTCTATGTAATTTAAGATCAAGAATGCACCCGCCAATACCAGAAGCATATTTTGGAAATGCAATTCAGGCTAGTACAGTGAGAATAAAAGGAAGAGTGCTTTTAGAAAATGGACTTGGGGACGCAGCTCTAGACATGCATAAGATGGTTGCCGACTTCACGAAAGACAAGTTAAGAAACAGCAGAGAGTTTTGGATAAATAGCCCTAATCTAAGCACAGTGGCCAGTACTATGCCAAATACATTGGTCGTTGGCAGTTCACCTCTGTTTAATGTTTACGGTAATGATTTTGGCTGGGGAAGGCCAATTGCCGTAAGAAGCGAGCTAGCAAATAAGTTTGATGGGTTGCTAACTGTACATCAAGGATTGGAAGAAGGAAGTATGGACATTAAGTTTTGCACTTTGCCTGAGCTTTTGCAGGCCAAGAAACATGACTCCGAATTCATGGCTGCTGTCATTACCTGATCTTACAGTTCAGAACCTGATCATAATTGGATAAGAATGCTGCCTTTCTGTGCTTTCGTTAGTTTAAGTTACTTATCTAACTGCTATACAGTTCGATTGGAAAAGAGAAACTTCATACTCAAGAGAAATCATAATAAACAGAAACAAATATATTTATAAACTCAGAACAAAATCTCAATATGTACATTAAGATATCTAACTTCTTTTACAAAATCTGCACTTCTAGGAATCATTTTCTCTCATCTATTATCATGGCAAGAATATTCAAAAAAAATTAACAGAAAATCTACAACATCATTCAGTACAAATCAATAGCCAATCCTTTTGCTATACATGATCATGTGCACTAGCTCAACCACGATCATTTTCCAGAATCATTTTTAGAGTCCATTGGCATAACTAGATCTTGTACGTAAATATTTACCAGTCAGGTCCATAGACAGCATCAACCTCATTACTCCCACTGATATTCTCACACCAATAGGGCCATCAAGAACACCATATTCCCAATGTACAACATGCCTGCATTTTATAACAAAAATAACCATTTTTGTTCATAAGATGGAAATTGGAACAGGCCAAGTTGACGTAACTATTGGTGCTAACTACTGCTAAGAAACCATGCTAAATTTGCGATGCCGAGTAGAGGGTCACCGTGATCCACTTTAGGCGACAGGCCTTGCATGCTTTTAAGTTATGCAATAACAAAAAGGGTTAATTACTATAACATCCCTCAGATTTGACCTATTATACTACTAAGTTCATGTATGCTCAATAATTGTCATAACATCTTTGAGATTTTACTCCATTAAACTATTACATCCCTACCGTTTACTTTACCATTAAATGTACCAATTTGAAATAAATTAAGTTCTATTTGATCCTTGAACTTATAATATAGTTTTAAATCCATCCAATTATTAAATTAATATAGATTTTTTAACTTATTTTGTTTTTATTACAATAATAAATTTTTTTTAACATTAAAATAAGTTTAAAACATATTGATTTACAATTAATACTACTCCAATAGAAATATGTAATCAATACTATATTAATTAAGATTTATCATATTGATTTGGACTCAATTTTACTAATTGTTATCGTGCTAATACGATTTATATAATCAGTATTACATTGATTATAATTTGTCATACTCATTTTCGTAATTGGCATCATGCCGATGCAATTTGTGTAATTAGTACCCATCAATAAGGGTTACCATACTAATATGAACTTAATTTTTATGATTGGCATTGCAACCTAAATGAGACTTGCCATGATGAAATAAAATTTTCAATGTGATTCGATAATTGTAATTCTTGAAAGACTTGTAAACAACGTGAGCGTACACACACGCTAAAATAATTTTAATGAGATTTGATAATTGAATTTATGTCATTATGATAAATCCTAATTAATATAGTATTGAGTAGTAAGATTTCTAAATCAATATGTTTTAAATTTGTTTTTATGTTAAAATAGAAATTATTTAGATATTATAATTATTATTATTATTATAAAAACATAATAAATTAAAAAATCAATATTAATTTAATAAAAAACTGAATGAATTTAAAATGATATTATAAGTTCAGGGACCAAATAGAACTTTTAGTTTTTCAAATCGGTCCATTTAATGGTAAATTAAATCATAATGATGCAATAGTTTAACGGAGCAAAAACTCAAGGATGTTTAAGTTAATTATTGAAAACACAAGGATCTAATAGTATAATAGTCAAACCTAAGAGATGTCACAGTAATTAACCCTAACATAAAATAGTAATTAAATCCACCAGTCCCTGAAGAAAATGTTTTTGTTCTGCAGCCATAAACTGGATCATTTCAAGAAGATACGAAGATAAAAAGAAAAATAGAGTACCTTCACTCATCTGGGTCCCAATCAGTCACGTCTCGGATCATTGATGGAAATCAAGTTGTACATACGTCAGTTAGAAGGCTACTGGAAGTGCAGATGTCATATCATATCAATAAGGGCCTGTGGACGAGGCCTTGATCTCATGATTGTCTCATCACTGTGTTTTATCCATTCTGAGAGCTTCCATGGCTTCTGCCACTTCCATTTGAACTGAAGAAGCCACTGATGATGACTCCTCTTCCACCTCCATAATTTTCCAGTTTGTCCAACAGTTACCATTTTCTTCATTGACAATTGCCCAACTGGTACCATCTGTTCTCATATAGTCATATCATATTAAGTTTCTCATGGCCTCAATCTAAAGGTAAGGTTGGAGGAATGTAGTTACCTTCCGTGTCTGATCTACGAAAGCCACAGTTTCTGTGACAGACCCATTAACGATCCCAGGTGTAAATTTCAGTTGCTTCGGAGCTGGAAGTGACATTGGAGACAAGGGACCACTCATATCATCCGCATAGTGCTTAGATGAACTGCGAGAGTTACCCTGCCGATTGCCACTCAGAAGTGTGAAAAAATTATCATGGCTCTTCCTTTTAAGTAAAAAAATAAATCACTATTTTTTTCAACTTGACACAACATGGTCCAATTCTCTTCCTCACAAAACTCCCTCCAATTAATAGTTGCTTTGGCAGTTGGGCTTGAACCCAGGCCTTGAGAATAATCAAGAAGGCCAATGCCATTACATGAATGGACAGTAAATGCCCCTAGCTGGATGACAGGAAACCAATGTTTTAGTATTTGTTTGGAAAAAACAGTGATGATTTCTGTCCCAGAGTTGCAAGCAATAAAGAAAACCAGACATGACGCTGTCTGAGTTATGAAGGAACAAGAAAATAAACCAACACAAGGTCTTTTCACAACACATTACATTATCATACTTAATGTTTATTTCCTGAAATTCTTTATGTTCAGTTGACTTTAATAAGAGGGTAGAATATCACAATCGATGGGCAAGCTTAGAGGTTAAAGACGCATATGGCTGACATGAATCAGCAGATATTCTCACCAGAGATGATGTAGCTAGGGCAATGGCAACAGCTTGTTCTCTCATCTTTTGCTCCTCTAGAATTTCTTTCCTCTGGGCCTCACTATGTCGTAGTAGGGTTACAAGCTCATTCAATTGGTCTTTCAAGTCCTTGATCTCCATATCTTTATCCCATAGTTGGCACCTGTTGACAGGTTAATTTAAACATTACTGCACCTCCCAGCAGAAAAACATCTATCATAAATAAAATCTCTTTTACAAAAAAAAAAAAAAAAAATGTGTGACCTTGCTTCTGAAGCAGCAGTAAACATATACTGAACCACGTTCTTAGCTTCTCCCATTGAGCGTAATTGGCTCCATTGTCCACGACTAATTAAGGAACGCTCCCTATCTCCTGCCTCTGAAAGTTGTGAAGCCATTGCCGTTAGCGCATTTGAAGATACGCTCAGCATGTTTTCTAAAGAAGCTATTCTCGCCATTCTTGCATTTGGTGACATCAACAGTAATCTGATTACGTTGAAAGAAACACAAATCATTTAATATCTAACAGTCGCATAGGATACATGCAATCTGCATCTTACTAATCATAAGATATCTATCTCTTTGACCTAAAGCAACTATACTCATCCATAATTTGCTGCAACCAATGGAGACTTTAATCTATTCAATTAACCACTGTTTGCAGGTAAGCCAATTAACTGAAAAGGCAAACCAAAAAAAAAAAAAATTCATATCTACATACCCAGAATGTCCATTTTTCACTCTACGTGGACTATAACCATTAGGCTCAAACTGATCTCCTTGTTTCAACAAGGCCAGCTCTTCTGCGATTGCAGCTTGTCTGTAAAATAAATTTCAGAAAAAATAATACAAGCACTTGAGAACAACTGGAAATTGATGGCAACCAAGAAAAATAAAATATAGAAGACATACTCTTGCTTCTGTTTCTCATACTGAAAACGAACTTCATGCACTTTCATCATTACTTCTAGCTCATGATCAAGCCACCTTTGTAAAGATTTTTCATTGCCCTAAAAGCACAACTCAAAATCAATAGACATCGACCTTACAGTAAAAAGATGCATTGATATTTCACTTTAACCAGGCAAACTTTAAAGATGTGTTATGAGGCTGTAGAAAACCAAAAGCGTATCCACCCCACAACTCTGATCCAATTGCATGCTTTGTCACATAATAATCTTTTTCAAAGAAATAGAGCTGCAATACCACGTTGGTTATGAATTCATAATTCATGACTGGAAGCCTTATCAGAACACAATCAGTCTATAGAGGCTGCTGGACTCGGGGAGATTCATACAATTGATAAATAAACAAGAAAAGAGGGAATCACTTATGTTTAGAATATATACCTGACCAGATGATGCATGTCCGTTTGAATTAACTGCAATATATCAATAATAAATTAGAATGTTCAAATGTTTGACAGACTAACTGAAATAAGAAAAAGATTTGAAGTACCTGAGGTCTCTCGTGCAGAAGACTTGCGAGCTTCCAAAAGTTCCTTTAGCCTTCTGGTGGCCATTGCTGCCTCCTCTGTCTTTCTTTGAAGAACCTTGAAGAAAGAGGATAGTGGCATCAATTCCTCTAGAGCTTATTATCATAGAGAGAGAAAGAAAAATCCAATGGAATTTGTTATTTGTCCACTTCTCCTACGTTAAAACTTGAGGGGGTCAATCCTTCTGATTTTCTATTATTCCAAAACATTCCAAGTAAACTTAACCAGAGATTAGATTATGTCTAATTTTCTTAAGCTCCTAAATGCAACAGTATAAGTAAATTAACAAATTCAATTCTAACTAAAAGCACTTCATAACCTACTGGTTTGCCAGATCTGCTAAATGTAATATTCCTCAAGAATTAGATTCAGCATATCCCAGCCAGTTTCAATCCAATCAATTATTAACCAACTGGGTATATTAGCTGCTCTATCCCATGCATGTTGCATGATAAGCAAGAAATGGACCAATACTATTTACTCTGGATCAATTTAGCACTTGGACACATATAAAAGAATGCTGATCTAATGCAATAAAAAACTGATTGACAAAAAGGAACCCTGAAACATTGATGATCATCTTCCTTCCATCACACAGGCATCAAAACTAGAATGAAATCAGAGCTGTAGTCTATAGAGATCAGAAGAGTACAGTATATATTGAAATGACAATGCTAAATTCTCAACAGATAATAAATCTTTACCAGTTTTTGTCGCTGATGAAGTGCTTCAAGTTTATGTCGCTCATACTCGTTTCTCCTGCCTTCCTTCCTTAGCTGCTTCAGCAAAATGAAAAAAGGTGGAAATGGATTAGCCAGTGATACATTGCAATATGACCAAAACTTGCAATAATGAACAAGACAACAATAGATGCATGAAAGCATTTAAGAATACAGGGAAAAGAACAAAATCAATAGACATCAAATAGAGAGGGAGTTACGGTTCAAACTAAAGCATTAATCAGAAGGCAACAATCCATAATCTGCCTCATAATATGTTTCTAAGTTCTGAAAGAAAAAGATAAATGAAATCTAGCCAGTCAGATCCAACCAGAATCTTGAAAAATTTGGGTGATCTGAGCCATATACAACAATAAAGGATTCTTTAAAAAAGATCATACACCACCACCTTGCAACATAAGTTATCAAAGAAATGCAGAAAAATTGCACTGTTAATGTAATAAAGCACCTGTAGCACTTCCTTCTCTCTCGAGGCCTTCCAATGTCGAAATTGTTCGGACTCTTGTTTTATTTTATGTTGCAACTGGACCTGCACAATTAAGAACCGAGTAGCAGGATAAATATCAAAGTTGTAAAATAGTTTTATCAAGGCATAGTGGAGATTTAGAAACACAAGAACGAAGCTAACCTTTTGAGCCTTGATAAGCTGTATTTCAGCTTGCAACCTCTTTGCTGCTTCCTCACTTCTTTGCTTTTGTTTCAAAAGCTCAACCTGGCTTTCTTGTTTCTTTTTAAGATCTAAAATCTGGATTTGAAAGAACGAGAACGACAAAAGTTAAAATGGATCAACAGTGTATGATAACAGAATGATATACTCAAAGCCACATAACTTACTTGTGCCTCAAGAGCTTTTAATTTCTGTGAATGACTGTCCTGTGCTTTCTGTGTTTGTCCATCAGCATTAGCAGCACGGTTCTCAATTTCAGCTAACAAACGATCACGCTCTTGCTGCCATATTTTCTACATCAGCCATACATATTAAAGACGCAATAAACAATGAAAAATGAACGATATTCAGTTGAAGCAAACCTGCACAATTCTTTTCTCTTCCTCAAGTTCCATGATTTTCTTCCTAAAGTGCTGTTTCAAAGATTCAGGATCAATCCCTCCAAAAAGTTTCATCTCAGACTGCATTTAAAGAGAAGAAAAAGGAAAAGAGGGGGGTTAGATTTACACAAACACAAAACACAGTAAAAAATAAAGGTAATCCAAATTAGCAGTGGGAGTAAAAATGACTTTATCCTGCCATAGTTATGAATATTACTTGGCTGTGATTGTACAATTATCAGCAGAACATGATAGTACACCACCATCAAGTTAGTTTGATCAATACGCAAGGACAACTAACTTTTTCAGATAGGCCAGAAGCGAATATATTGAAGTTGGGTCATTCCAGAATATCACATTTCTCAAAATTGGTTAAACAGTTTGAGAGAAGTTTTAATAGTTTATTAGAAAAGAAGAGTAAGATTTGATGTGATGGACTTTTGAGACCTCTAACATAAAAAAGTAAAAAAATTAAAAAAAAAATCCTATGGTAAAGGTGCAGGCACCAATTCCATTAAGTCACTAACAACAGAGAAATTCTGGTAAACTAGTAACTATTTTCTAATAAGTCCTTTAGTCAAAAAATCTCTCTATGTAATATGAAGAGAAACAAATACATCCATCCACTCATCAATTTTTTGTGTTTCTCAAAACAATGTTTATAAATGAAACCTCTTTTTGCTCCAGACGTCGGTTCAGTTCATTCAATTCTGTATCCATGGTACTTTGCATTAGTGCATGCTCCCACTCTTTTGTTGCCTCAACAAGTTCCCCAGAGCTTTCACCTGCAGATTGCAGAATACATTTTTAACCAGCATGGAAGAGAAGCAACCAAAGCAAATGCATATGTTGCATATATTTAGCAACCATCGAATGGATTAACAATAGACTCCGGATTTTGATCCAAATCCATTAAAAATGCTAGATTAAATAATCTAAAACAAATGCTCATTCAGTTTACATCTAACTAAGGATGTGGCTGCTCAAGCACTTTCTGTTCTAATCCCAGCATTGTTGTTCCAGAATGGTTTACAGACTATTCAAGTAAATAAGTACTTGCCTGATGTGTCTTCATCCATTTGATAGTCAGATGAGTCCATACTTTGAAAGTCTCTCTTCAGTCCATCACTTTTTGCAAAACAGGTACGGCCTTCCTGAGATTTAAAATATAAAATGCATAACTATGAATTTACCATTTAAAATTAGATATTGCAACACCAGTGAATAAATATCTCCGTTGACATACTTGGGAATCGATTTCACACTGCTCCACAGCAGCACAACGGCTGCGGTGTTCATGAAGTTCTCTAGAAAGGTCCTCGTTGGTAGCCTCAAGCCAAGCAATCCTTTGCTTAAGCACCTTTTAAATCAAAGGTATTAGCTATTATATGGTTGAAAATGGAAATGCAAATACCTCTGAAAAGACAAGTAAATTTGATCAGAAGACTTTTGGGGAAGCTACATACCTGAACTTCATCAGATGGAGACCCTCCCCCACGAGCACAAAGCTCTGCTTGTAAGAATTTTAGCTGCTGACGCATCTGTTGCACCTCATTGGATATCAAATCTCTATTAACCTGTATGAAAAAAGAAACAAATTACAATTACACCATGGAGTTTACACTTCTTACCAGATCATATTTTATATTTATAGTAGATAAAAAGGAAATGATAACATAACAAGCGTTGGAAAATTCAAACAAACATACAACAGGCTTATTTTGAATGTTTCGAGCACGATTTGCATATTTAAGAGTGTTGAGAGTTTCCTCAGCATTGATGTCAGCAGGACTGATGCAAGCTGGAACAAGAGCAAGAAAAATTTATTAAAGCATTCTAGATCAATACATCTAGACAATATACTCTCCTGACTCCTGTTACCAGACACGTTATACAACTTCTGAAAAAAAGAAGATAAAAACATAATCACCTACCTATCATTACAGTTTTGCTGTTCCCACCCAGTGAATCCTGCCAAAGAGTATAACCAAACTTCAGTGATCAGAAAACTCAAAAGACAAGGCACTACAATTGAAAAATCAGCAATTGTGACAGGTCTCCACTATCAAAGCCCCCCAGCACACACATACACACACACAAAAAAAAAAAAAAAAAAAAAAAGATTATAATGCTGTTGTAGTTCATCATATTAAGCAAATTCCAGCATATTGGCTGAGTACATGAGGTAGTGGCAACAACAAATGATATAAGCAATAGACTTTTGGTGACATGCTAGAACATCAAAATATAGACCATACTATGTATAAACATCTCAATGCTAAATTTGTTAATTTGACACCTTTTTTATGCATAGGTGCAAAGAATATGTCAAAACCAAGGTGGTTGGGCTAAGAATGTCGTATGTGGAAAGGAAAAAATCTATCTTGGATATCTGCAAAGAGATAGGTCTTTTTAAGACATGGAACACATTAAAATGTGAAAGGACTAGAGACATTCTGGAAAAATAAAAATATATCCGTTTGTTTATTAGGGGGGTACTAAACCCTCAAGTATCCTTTGATTAGCATCAAAGATGCCATTGCCAATTCTTGCACTTCTGAACATTTCAAGAAAAGTCTTCTGCATTAAAACCACCTACTATAAAGGTTCAATCTAATAGGTGAAGCAGCACATAGGAACATATAAACTACATGCTTCAATGATATAAAATTAACTGACAACACTAAACATATTACTGTACAAAGTAGTTAGCATATTCCACCAAATATGAGTGTGCAATAAAACTGTGATGTAAACTCAACATACCATGAGAATTTGTCATCATGTATGAATAAGGCTAAATGGTCTCATTTAGTTTACTTAGAGAACTGCTTAAGAGTGCTAACATACTTAAGATATGTTAACAATCTTATCGAGATCAGGGAGTGCGAAATCAGTTCAAAAACAGAGTATCTAATTTGGCAATAAAAGTTGCAGTTTCGTGAATCAGAACTAATACATAAGCTAAATTAAGCCATTCTAACCTGCAAGAGTCGAGTCAGTTTACTGTCCCGGTAGGGAACATGCACTCCTTCTTTTCTCTTCTTTTCATCTCCAAGTGCGCTGATGACATTACCAAGTGCAAGAAGCCCCCTGTTTATGTGTATACCTGTTCATAAAAGAAAATAATAAAAAATAAATAACCACAATTGTGATTCAAAAACTGCTGATGATAAAGCATAGGAAAAAATAAATAAAAAGTGGCATGCATTTACCCACCTTCTTTCAAGCGAAGACCATCAGAACCAGTTCTTTTTGCTCGTTCAGATCCAGCTAGATCTACCAAATGGAGCTTAGCACAGAAATACTCTTCACCCATATCCTCATCTGGAGTGTCATTAGGAGGAGAAACTGACTGCAGTTTGCGCATCTGTTCTAATGTGATCGTAAATATTGCATGCGACCGACTGTTTATCAACATGCACAAGGGAATGGCATGCCATTAGTTAATAATTCACTGCTAAGTTATAACCATGAATAATGCTTCCTAGCATCTGAAATCAATGGTTAAGGTCCACTTCTCTAACAGAAAGGTAGGATAATTTTACTTTCACAACCAAAGTTGGAAATAAATAGATAAAAAGAACATCAAATTTTTTGGATTAACTAAGCAGATAACAGTCTCAGAGATTGCTACAAAAATATCAATCTTTTAAATGACCTGTACATTTTTTATGAGACTACAAGAAGTTGTACACCCTCTTATTGTTTATTTTCAGGACTCCTATTTTATTTTGAACAAATTCTCATTTGGAGTCGCCGTGAGAAAATTATAAAAAAATAATTAATAACTACAGAAGCAGCGTTATTGTTGATGCAAAAACGAAGTTCCTTATTAACATTGTTTCTCCTTATATCTAATTGAATTTGCAACAACCTCAAATATCATAAAAGCATGATTAACAAAAGCATAAACTGCTTCAAATTGGCCTGTATAAAGCAGTTGCATTAATCAGAATAAATCTTAAACTAGGCAGGAAGGATAATTTTTTATATGGAAGCTTACCTGGACTGATTGTTCATATTAGTACTTCCTGTTGCCCTACTTAAAGATCCTTGCTCCAGGCAAGCAGCCATTTCCTGTAGTGTACTGACGCCTACTTCAGTTGATCCTGATAGTGTTATTACTCCATTTGATGATTCACGAATTTGTATTGGGGCCCTCCCAGGAACAGAAACTTTCCCTGAATGTCCATTAGCAGACATTGATTTGCTCAGCGAAAATGAATCTAGCAAGTCTCTCACTTCTTCCTTTAGAATCTTCAAAAGCAAAGCGCAATTATCAGTTGCTAAGCCAAAAAGCTAAGTAGATAGAAAAGATCATCCTACATGCAAAATGAGCTACCATAGCACTGAATCTTGTATGAACTTGGCAAAATATGCAGTTTTCAAAGTTCATTCCTCCTCAAAGGATTCTTATGTATTGCTAACTTCTGAGCATAAACCAAAAGAAGGATAACAAATAAAAGGTACCGGATACCATATAGCAGCCAAATTCATTTCTGGATCAGGATTTTTTTATTCCTTTTCATCTTTTGGATCAATAGATTGTTCTATGGAGCAAAAAAAGAAATAGCTTCTAAGGTTAACATATCTGCCAGGAAAAACATTAGAGTTTACAAGAGAACTGGCAGAGTGAAACATCAACAAATAACCTGAGCTTATTCAGTACAGTAGAAACACCAAGTAGCACTTGCTGCACCATAATACAGACACAATAATGGATCTTGGAGATCTTCTTGATGCATTGGCCAACCTTTTTACCAATTTAGCTAAATGCGAAGCACAAAATTGAAAAAGTGATATTGTCAACAAACAATTTCATAGTTTTTCACTTATTCTCATTGAATAGGAGATCTTCACAGAAATCAACTAGCCCAGAAAATCAATTCTTTTTTTTTTCTTTTCTTCACATAAATAACAGATATCCCAAAATAATAAACTTGGAAATGAACTACTAAAACTAATATACCTCTATGAAGGACACATGCAACTGAAACTCTGTTTGATGCTTTAATTTGTCAATCTTATTAAACAATGCATTCATAACTTGTGGAATCAATCCAGTCTGGTAACCATCTTTGAAACTAGTCCCCATGGTATACGTTTTCCCTGATCCTGTCTGCAAGACGACTATATGTAAAATACTAATTCAAAAGTAACCAAATCATTTCCAATTGAAGCACATTGCAACTATCATCACAAAGAAAAAATTACCTGACCATATGCAAGTACAGTAGCATTGTATCCCTGAAACAATCCATCAACAAGCGGAGCAACACATTCTTCGAACATGGAAGATGATGAAGTACCACCATTTCCAAACACATGATCAAATGTAAAAGAATGCATACCGATTTGCACCTGCACCATAATCAAAAACCAATGACAGAATTCCAAAATACCACGTAAAACCAGTAACCCCTTGTTTGGAAAGTCTAAAAAATGCAGGAATTCACTTCAATCAAATTCTATTTTTAGGCAATTCTCATGCTCAGCAAGCTTATAGTTGCTAGAATTCAATTCTTTTGAGAAAAAAAAAAGTTTAAAACAATAATAGCCACAAAAAAATGCATGCTTAACTTAAGCATGCACCACCTCACAATATTCATAGCTAAAGCTTTTTATCCAAGATTTAACTTACCAAAATTGGAGACAAAACAAAACAATAATTACTAGAATCATAAACAACAGATTCAGATATTATAATCTAATCTTATACATAATTAGCCAAAAGAAACCAACAAAAGACAATCTCCATGTTTAATTAAGCTCAAAATTACTAAAAAAATCATCCAAAAAAATCCAGAAACTGAAAATATAAGAAAAATGTAGAGATTACCTGAGGCTTTCCAGGCGTAACAGCGGCACACTCTTTACAACCTTGAATTCGTTCATCGCTGATAAGCGGACGAATATGAACTGCAACTTTAACACTACAATTCTCCGAAGACTCCATCATTTATTTATCAATTATTAACAAACAAACAAAAGTGAAAAATAGAAGAAAGAATCAAGAGACGACTAATTTCAGGAAATGTAGTTGAATCAATAAACCAAACAAAACAAAACAAAACAAAAATCAAATCATCATCATCATCAGATTGGATTCAAGATTTCAAGAAGAAAATGATGGCTGAACAAGACACAAACAAGAGTTGGTTCTGTTGTCATTCCATTAAAGAGACTTCAAAAAAGGAAATGTAACTGCAAGTAACAACAATCACAACAACAACCACCACCACAACAACTTCTCCTTCTGTAGCTTGAAGCTTGAAGAATCAACAGAAGACTTTAGACTATCATTTTCCTTGTTCTTCACTACTCTCTTGTTGTTGTTATGTTAGCCTGCTAGCTAGTTACCAGTAAGTACACCACTAACTATACATTACTGACCATTGCCAAAATTAAATTAAATTAAATTAAACAGAGCCATGAGTGTTGTACAGCTTACTCTTCTATATACCAGTCCAAATTCTGGTATCTATTATGTTTCCTAAATTGCCCCTTTTTGGCTCCTCTCCTAATCTCTTTTTTTCCTTAAACCATCACTATTAAAAGTTGATTAACACTAATTAATCTAATTTTTCAACCAAAATATAATATGTTTCCTAAATTGCCCCATTTTGGCATCCTGACACACTGAGCGAAAGATCTCGCAAATTTTTTCATCCCCAAGAGATTAATATTTCTTGGGATCTACCTCTAGTCCTTTTGGGTTTAATGGACTCCACTAATTGGTAAATGTGATGTTCCACATTTCGAATTAACGAAATAATATATTAACATACGGATTATTGTACTTGTTAAAAAATTAAATTGATTTAATTTGGATAAAATCATAAAAAAGTAAAAAAAAAATAATAATTAATTAAAATCAAATGTCTAAAATTAATAAATAATTCTACCAAATATCCATCATTAATATTTTTTTCCATTCATAAATCACGATGTATATAATTTATTAGTATTAGTTAGTTAAAGTATTTATACTTCATTCAATGTTTTTGTATAATATATTTGCATGATGTGTCAATTAAACATTAGTTGCAGTATAATTTTCATATGAATACAAATTTCAATTTTTAAAAAATAACAGTGTATGTAGGTGCTACTTAGAAATAGTTTAGATTAGGTCAATTATGATTTTAATTAAATGTTTGGATACATCACTTTAGTGAGTTCTTTTAAAGAAAACAAATTCTTATACTAAAGTTTAAAATTTAATTATTGAATGTATAATATATGATATAAATATTTATAGTTTGACTAATAAATTATATATATATATATAGATACTATAAATTTAAGCTTGGTCAATGAAACAATATATGTAGTTTTTTTTATACATCTAACTATTATGTGTAATGTACGTAAGTAAAAAACTTTTAAAATTTAATAATTAAATATAATATTAGGTAAGATTTTTTTTTTTATTTTGAGTTGTGTTTTCTTATATAAAATGTTAAAACGGGTTGGTAAGTCGTATTCGTGTCAGGTTGACTCATTTTGATGACACTATTAGAATCAACACAAACATAACTCATTTATTAATCGTGTTAAATATTTCAATCCTAACACAACATGAAAATTAAACGGGTTACACAAATACGACACGTGTAATTCATTTATTTAAATGAGATAGATATATCATAAAATTCAACATGACTCATTTAATATGTATAATATTTATAATATATAAAATATTATTTTTCACAAAACAAATCTTTCACAATTTGCATATACAATCATAAAAATATTATTTTTATAAAATTATTTACAATAAATAATTAATTGACTATTTAAAATTATAATAAATTATATGAATTTATAACACAGCATATATAATTAAATAAATTATAATCAAATTTATAAATTAACTCAGAATACAATTTATTTAAACCGTGACATAAATAAATTGATATGTTTTTAACACCAGCTCATTTAATATTAATTCTAATTTGCTAATTGTGCATATTGGACAACGTCTCATAACCCATTTTAACACCCATACCTAACGAGAGTTATTTTAGTGTTGGAAACAATGGATGGGACAAGTGAAATTAATTGAGTCAGTTGAGAATAAACACTTGTATTTATTGGTATTTAACAGACTCCAATCAATGAAATGAAATAATACTATAAAAAAGTACTAATAATTGGGAAAGTCCTAATCAATTAATAAGAGAGGAGTGCAAAATTGAAAAATGTATTTCAAGTGCTTCATTGAAAATAATAGTAATACAAAAATTTATATATGTACAATCACTCAAATTGCCTTGTGGATTAACGAGTTAAATGGTAGTAGTCAATTTGCTAGAAATTGAGCAGTCTAACGACAATAACTTTTTTCATGTATCGTCTCAGATAATATTAAGGTTCAATGTTGAGTTAAAAAAAAACACACAACTCATATTTTTTATCATATCAAGAAAAAATAAGAATGTAATTTGCATTCTTCCAATTATTTTTAATTTTGTGATATAGCTGTAAAATTTTAACATATAATAATTATTTGTTCTAAAATATTTAAAGTTAATCATTCATAATAATATTCAGGAATTTACAATAAAAAATAGCTTAATCTATCTTTATTCATGAACTATATGCATATCAATATAATAAACCTTCCAAGTAAATAATGCAATTGGGTAGCAAAATCACTGTCTCTTTATGATGAGTTGATGAAAAAAAAATACACTACGCGCACGCATATATATATATAACGAAACATACATTTTATCTTTTAAATTTTTTTCCAAATGCGAAATATACATAACATTTCTCTATAAAATTTTAAATTTTAAAATATAATTCGTCATATATTAGGTCGTTGGACATTTTTATTAACTAAAAAATAAATGATATCATCACGAGTATCCTTCTAAAAACCACAAAAGATCGAAGCTTGTGTCTCCATCAAACAACCTGTTATATATATGTCAATACAAGGAAAAAAAAATAATAAAGGAAATGTTGATGCTTGATGAGGTTGTCAATGGCTAAGGGGAAAAAAGAAATAAAGTTTTGTTTGGACGGTGATCAAGAAGACAAATAACAAACTAAGCTAAGCTGTATAGATACATAAAGTCTTAGTATCTAGTAAAAGTGAAAGAAATTGAAGCTACAAGTTAGCTTTTGGGTCTCCCTCACATGGCATGTCATTGGAAAACTTCTCTTTTCAACTTTTTATACCCATTTGCCCCCACCTCCCTTCACATCGATCCCAAGCTCAATTTGTTGACCTATTTTCTCATACATTTTAAGCTCTTGTCTTGAATAAAACTAGCTAGATGTGTTTTAAAACAATTATACTGAAGACATTTTTTAATAAATAGATTAAAAAATATCATTTACATAATCAAATTAAATAGAATCGAATAGATCACGTACGTTCAATATTTCGGTTTAAATATTTTTTTTATGCATCATACACTCGAATTGTGGCAAGAATTTTTCCGTTAGAGGGTTCTTTTTGGTTGGCAATGGCAGCTTAACAATAACTTTCAGCACTTGGTCGGTTATTCCTTTCTTCTCAAATGTGCCAACCTCCATGACCAGAAATTGTCAACAAACTACTTGTTATATGAACCCAATTAAAGATAAAGATTGACCATGAATGAGTTGTTTAGGAACATGCACAATGAAGTCTATAATGATTTAGACGAGTTAAAATAAATTTTTAGTTATAATTAATAATCTCTTATAGGTGCTACTTCACATTGTTTATGGTAGACAATAAGTCAAGCAAAATGTAACTGACATAATTATCTATAATTTTTAAATAAATATCTAATTCATTTAAAAAATTTATGAGGTAGTAGTCAAACGGTAACTTCTCTTTAAGAATATTATTAGGCGCAAAGTTCAATTCCTATTATCGTCAATTTAAAAGGAAATGATTACTTTTTATTGTACAGTTCATTGCCGTTTAAATAATATAATCTCTCTATTAACAAAAAAAAAAGAATTTACTCAATATTTTAAGGTTAACGAAATTAAAAATAATTTCACAAATTAATAGTAGTAAAATTTAAATTTTATACCTCAAAATATTATTAAAAAAAGTTACCAATAAATCACATCCTCATAGGCTACAAAAGTGAATTTATTAAAATAAAAATAGCATCAGTAGTTGCTAACAAAATTGCGTAGAGTGCAATTAACAGAGGCAGTGTAAAGAAATTATCAGCCTAAAAATGGTAGTCAAAAGTTTCCTTTTGTTAGTTGCTGAACTAATCCTAAAAAGAGGAATTTTTCTAATTAGACCGTTAAGAGTTTGGGTGGTAGCCAAGTTAGCATAAAAGAGGCCCCAGTTATGCCTTCAAAAGTACAAATAAATAAAATCAAACTTACGGCTACTTTAACATTGCCTCTTTTAGTATATTTAATCGTGTGATTTGATTGTTATCCTCTTACGAATGTCTCAAATTTATGTTGAAATTTTCTTGTTCGCCAATATTTCTCATTATTATGATTATTTTTATTATGTAGTTTGTAATTTGTTGAATTTATTTTGTCTAATTTATCAGTATTTAAAATTCATTAAATTATAATTAATTTGATTTGATTCGGATAGAACCACAAAAGAAATAAAGTTCTTTCAATAGCTAATTTAGCGTAATTACATATATCATAATTTGAATATAAAATATCGTTTAAGCGAAAATAACTCAATACCAACTGATCTCAATATTGTTAGTAATTTGTTATATATATATATACACGCTTTAAGTTTCTTTCAAAGAAAAAACTCCTACTAATCAATTTGGTAAGTTTAAATGTTTTGATGTTAATTAAGTTGTTAATTAATCTATTTGTTTATATGTTTTGCCCTTTGCCGACATAATCTAATTAGACTAATCACAAACTACCATTCTGGTGCTTTCAAATGAGTTGAGGCGTCACATTCCTTTACATTGATATTTTTATTTCTCTTTTTAGGTCTAAATATTTTTCGTAGAAAATCTTGACTTACTTTGCAAAGACATCTACTAAATTCTTCCTTAAGTAAAAGGCAACCTCAACAAAAAACTAATAAGTGAGGTTAACACATCATTCTGAATGATATAATTTATTTTTTATTAAAAAGGAATTATATATCCAAGTTAAAATATACCCCAAAAATCTTAGGTGCTTAAATGATATAATTTATTTCTTTGAGATAATCAATTATAATAGTAGTTAGGTTGCCAATATTCCATCAAGGATGTGTGATTTGGATGGTAAAAGTCTCACCATTTTGAAGTAGGGTGTACATCGGTATGTTTTATTTAAAAATATACAAAACTGAACTAAATCGATAATATTTTGATCTATTTAGACCTTTTAAACTTTTGCAATTTTGAATTTATTGATTTTTTGTAATTTTGCAGCTTTTATAATAATAATTATTATATTTATTGTTATTAATTTTTTCATACTTAATTTATTTGTTATTTAAAAAAAATAAGTGTAGGCGAAGGGGTTCAGCACGCGCTTAAGTATTCGGCCCACTAAAAAATACAATAGAGACTTATAGTCCAAGTTGGAGATGGAGTCGCCACCCGAAAAAAACTTTTATAGCAATTGGATTCTATGGAGGTTCCCCAAAAGCCGTTTTCATAAACTGAATTCGTAAACTAAGTATAGGCTTTTGGAAGCCCACCCAATCTTGCAATTGACATCCGTTTGTGTTTTATATCTTATTACCTTTAATTATTAAATTATTTCCTTATTTAATATACAAAATTGCAATTTCTCTCAAATAAATATTTAATTTTTACAATTTAGTCTAAGTTTGCACATTAATTCAATTTCATGCCAATTAAGTCCATCATCACAAATTTACAATTAAAATAACAAAAATAAAATAAATACACACAAAATAAATGGGGAGAAGAGAAATAAATTACAACCTTTATCACACAAATAAAACAAAAAATAAATAAATAAGAACGCACATAAAAAAAAATTGAGGAGAAAAAATGAATTACAATCCCTTTCACGTGTAAGATAGATAGAAAATAAAGTAAAATAATATAAAATAATAAACTTTAGGCTAAGATTGACTACAAAGTGACCAATTTGTCACCTGAATGAATTAATCCTGAAAGTTAAGTTAATTAGTCCCACAAAGATAAAAACCTACAAAAAAAGCATCAAATTAAATTCTTAAATAAATACGCAATGAATAAAATACAAATCAGAATTAACAGATAACAGGACTTAATTTTAAAAAGTAAATAAAGGAACAAATTACTCCAAGAATTAAAATATACCTTAATAATAGCTAAAACGTACAGAAATTCAAAATAAACAATATAACAATAAAAAACATGAGACAAAAAGACATAAAATCATAAATAAAATACAGTGAATTAACAAGATCAAAACATGCACGATACAAAAAAACAAAAAGACCAGCCCGCCACCATCCCGCCACAGGGCTTGACACCTTGTAAGAGGTGGGCATTCAAACCACCACTCCCTCCTCACTTCCATGACAAAAAAAAATTAAAAAAATTTAATTAAGTAACAAAAATGATAAAGAAATATTCCATAAAGCAAAAGGTCAATAAATTAAGTAAATAAAAATTATTTCAAAATTAAAAGAAGTCTGTCTATGAATAATAAAGGATTTTGGAAAGATTTAACAAGAGAATAAATCTAAACTACTTAAATAAACTAATTAAAACAGAACATAAAATTCAAAATTTAAAACTTAATGCATCGCCTTATGGCAATAAAGCGGCGCCTTATCAAATAGGCGGTGTCTTATTATCCTGACAGATTATTTCAATGAAGTTGTTTAGTTTCAAAAATTAACAACACAAATCATAAATAATCAAACACTGACAGTATTAAAAACAAGTAAAATTCGCAGGAATCAACAACTAAATTGAGACAATTTGTAAAGAACAATGACCTAGCTTTTAAAAATGGTAAAATTTGATAAAAAAATGGAATAGAAGGTTACTGTTTTAGGCACAACAACGCTGCTCCTGTCTTTGGCCCTCAAAGACTTTGGATTACTTGCAAACTTGAACTTAGCTAGCTTCTTCCTCCTTCTCTTTCCTCCTCAGCCCTGCTCCCTCTTTTCTGTCAATTTCCCTATATTTTTTATTTGCTTCTCACAACTGTTTTCCTTTCCTTTGTTTACTGTTTCGGTGATTTTTTTTCCAGGAATGCTAACTCCCAACACAGAGCCCTTCCTTTTCTTTTTAAACTCCCTTTCCCCTTTTCTTTCTCCTCACTTTCCCCCTATCTCTCAACAGTTTCCTCAGTCCTTGATTCCTGCCTTCAGATTATGTTGTTAGCAACTGATTTATGTTTTCTCAAAAATCATGCTAACAACACTCAACGTTATATTTTTTTGAAATATCTGCAACTAAGACGTTCGTCTTAATGATAAGGTGACGCCTTATTACTAAGGCGGATCGCCTGACTGATGGGTCAAGTAAAGGGGTTGACTGGGCCTGATGGGCTTTTGGAGGAAAAAGAAGTTGAATTATGCCCTGCTGAGTCCAGTTCACTCTTACAGTCTTCATCATCGGGCCTCTGCTCACGGGCCAGGCAATTCTCGTGCCAACACCAAGCCAATATTCAAACCGAATTTAAATAACTTTAATTTGAACTTTTTTAATATTATATAATTTGATTAAGAGTTTAAATATTTAAAAACTAAAATTTTTGGTCTAAATTTAAATATTTAGTATTAAACTATCAAACTGAACCATAAATATTCATATATATTCATAATATTTTAGTAATTTGGTTTGGTTCAATTTAATTACATTGTTGGACATTAAAACCGAACCGAATAGAAAAAATTTTTATTTTTCAAAATTAAAATCTAATAAATTTTTTTATATATAAAATCAAACCGAACCAAAATAGTGGGTTCAGTTCAATTTTTCAATTTTCAGTTACTTTTACTCACCCTCTATTTTGAAGCATCATAACTTTATGTTATCGGTTCAAATCCTACCAATGTCAAGTGTGTATTATTTAGCTGAATTTATAAGTTTATGAAGTGTACTATTTGGTTGAATTTGTGAGATTGTAGGTCTAATGTGGAGAACCCACTATTTATCATATTGGCTTTAATGATTGTATCTAAATATTATCTCTGACAAAAAAAAAGGTTGTCTATATTCGTTGATTCAAATGGTGAAAAAATTGAAATTTCTTAAGTAATATTTTAAGTTTAAATTTTATTTATAAAAAAATGAATGCTAGAAAAATTTTATCTTGTTATGGAATTCATCTGGCTTACACTGCATAAATAGTGAGAATTTATATGACTACCAAATGTTCAGTGCAGTAAATGAAAAAAAAATAATGGCTAAGTTTGTCTAAGTAATATTTTGCTATGATTTTTTTTTTAATAAAAAACATTGTGTTAAAAGTAATTTTCAAGCCCTAGAATTATGTACAGAAGTGCAAGGTACTCCACAGGATAGTGTATGTACTATGTATAAGCAAAGAAATGCCTTCGAGAAATTCAAGAGAAAACACAAATACCAGTAAATAGTGCTTATTTAAGTCTGGCAATGACAATCAATATTATATACTTTTTGACTGATGTAGTAATATAGTATATGATTTCAAGAGATGGGAATTGCTGCCATTTAAATCTACAACATAATTTTATTTGTTGAAATGAACAAAGAAATGAGTAGATATCATGTGCAACTCATTAAAATCAACACTAAATACTAGTATCCTATGCAATTCTTCTGCAATTTTTCTCGGCCATCTTCTTGCATCTTTCTGTTATTTTTACAGGAAAAAGAGAAAATCAAATTTCATAAGTCATAATTATGTTTTTTTTTAAGTTCAAACAGTAATAATATAATTGGGCGATTGTAATTGCGCAAAGGGTTTTATGTTAAAAAAAAAAAATTTAAAATTTTTTTAAAAATAATTACTATCTTATGTTAGTTTAATACACTTAAAATTGTTCTACGTAATTGGTTTAAATATTAAATTAGTACGAGATATCTTATCATTTCGAAAATCAAATCCTTCGTCCTTTTGTGATAGTAGCAAAAAAAATACTCTTAAATTTTAAATATTTTCTACACGAACCTAAATGTAATTTAAGTTTATAATTTAGCTTTTTTTAAAAAAATTTAGAGCAATCTTAGTAGCAGTAATATTACAGTGTTAAGTGTCAGCAAGTTTAGTTCAAACGTTTGAATTTGCAATCATTTAGCAATGCGGTGAAATGAGTTCAAGATGTGACTAGATATAAGTTAAATGCTTTTATAGTTACCTTTTATTCAGTTAAAACTGTTTGATGTTCCTAGTAAAACAAGACTATTATTATGCACAAAATTACAGTAAAAAAAAAAAAAAGAGCTAGAAGACAGAAGTTTATCATCTAATCATAGTAAAAAAAAACAGTAAAAAGGAGGTATAATATAAATAAACGGCCTTTTGATAAAGATGAATTCAATATATTAAAAAAATACAAATGAAGATTGAATCAAATGGTTCAAGGAAGGTGCTAATTAACTTAAGTTATTGGTTCAAATTTTAGGATGTAAAAATCAAAATTCTTGAACCTCGATTAAATTTATTAGGCAAAAAATAGAAAAATTCAACTTAAATTTTTTAATAAATTTTGGCTCAATAATGTGATAAAGTTGTTTTCTATTATAAAATTGCAACCATTTGTAGTCATAATTGTCAAATTAATAATTAGTAAAATAAAACTAAATTCTTACGGAACCCCTTTTTTTCAAGTTTTTTCTTCCAATTTTATTCACTACAGTAGTCTAAATTATGGCAATGTGGGTCTTTTCTTCCCTTGATGCTTCAACCTTTTTTATCTGATCAGATCTGATCTCTCAAATTTCTGTCAATTTTATTCTGTTGGCTGTACTCCACACATCTAATTAATAATTTTTTTTATCTTGTTGCTCTCAACCCCATTAGCAAATAATATGGCATCAATCCAAGATCAAACAACATTGAAAAGTGGGCATCATTTGGATGTTGTGGTCCTTTGATTTGTTATCATGGCATTGGCAGACCCATCCTCCTCTCCTCTTACTCTCCACTGTTTGATTACTTTTTGTTCTTAATCAGGTTTTGTCTCTTAGACATTTAGGTGCAATGGCAGTGGCACTTAGCTGAGCCCTGAGCCTGCTTTTTCTTTTCTTTTGTTTTCTTTTTCTTTTTCTTTTCCATGTTCTTTGCAGCTACAGCTTTTAACATTTGACAACAATAACATGTGCCCTGCCGCAAACTCCAATCATTTAGTAGAACCACTTATTTGTGGTGTGTTAATAGCAATATCATATAATTTAAATTTTGATGAATTATATAATAGTTAACAATTAATTAAAATCTCCACTTTAGGATGTTTTTTTTAATTTCATGACGACATTAATCAAATTTTATATCTTAAGATGTCATTTAAGAAAAATTATTACTTGACTACTCTATTATTGTCCTTTTTTTTTTCTTTATTAACTTGTGATGAAATAATTCACTAACTCAGAGAGATTGTACCTCAAGCATTAGAAGATGCCAAAAACCAAACTCTTACTTTAAGTTCAATAAATATTCACACCTTGGTAGCATATTAAATGTATTGAAATTATCTTTAAATTTCATCCAATTATTTAAATGTTTTTAAAATTTGAAAATTTTTTCGAGGTGCTACTAAAAATTATAAAATTAATCAATTCAGAAGTCAACATTTAACATCTAATTTTATTAATTTAAATATTTTAGCACAATTTTTTTATAAAAATAGGTCAAAGTCATCCAAAAAACTAAATAATATAAAATATTATATTTTTAATATAAAATATTTTAGGTAAATATTTTAGATATATTCTTATTCACTTTTCATAACATGTACTTATTCATGTTTTGAAATTTAACGCATTTATATAACTCATTTTACACATTCAAAAACCGGTTGTATTATCAACATTTATTCATTCAATCAGTAAAAAGTTCAAATTTTGTTAAATAACGTCTTGAATGTGTAAAAATAAATCCTAATAAAATTTTATTTTCTCTCAATTTAATACGGATTAATTAGAACTCTTGTAGCAAGGTAATTATAAACAACATTAAAAAAAATTGCATTTTGAAGTGCGCTCCAAATTGATGATTCTTATTGATGCAAATGTTTAAGTAAAGCAAGAGACTGGTGGAAGAATATGTTGATTAGCTAGAGTTGTTAGCCGCAATAATCTTGGCTTAAGAAGGACTTCCTGTCACACCTCGTCTCACGTAGCCCGAGATGGACGTTTAAAAGCCAACCATTCGACAAGGATTTAATTTAATCAAACTATATATATTAATTATAATTATATTAGTTAAAAGAATTAAAATAAGCTTGAGGTAATTATGTA